>DWNE01009366.1:0-10948 GCA_018249875.1 Cecropterus toxeus | reverse complement strand
CAAAATATATTTTTACAGGACCGTTAAACTACAGGATTACAAATACTCTTTAAAAGAAGTTAAAATGAATATTACGTTTATGTTTACATGATTTGTTTTTTAATAAGAATGAAGTAGCAAACGAGCATGCAGTCCACCTGATGATAAGTGGTTACTGCCGTCCATGGACTTCTGTAAGCAACCATATTTCTATATTTTTATAAGTTGATGGAGTTTTACAACATATTAATACATTATTTTCAGATTTAATTTATACGCGCAAAAGTGTTGTTTGTCTACTTTCATAATTTTTAGGGCGGCGCGAATAAGGTATGCTTCATATACATCCCTTATAAAAACTCCGGGAATTAATATTGCGGGGCGGAAGGCCAATTATATTGTTGTCGTTATATTTGCTTTAACCCAAAATGAGAAGTATAAAGTATGCAAATTCAAAGATTTACATATTTTCCAGAATTACCTACCTGCCTTTTATTTTATCCAAGTAAAACATTATGAAAATATTAGTGGTAACAAGGTCTGTTTCACATTTATTTAACAAAATTAATATGTAACTTTATGAAACGAAAGAAACATATTTAACACTTTAGTTTCGAATTCTATAGCTTTATGTAAAAGTAATGAATATAAAGTCGTACTCTCCTTAAAGCACCCAAAAACAATATACTCTTTATAGCAATTCGAATCGCACCTAATACTTTTTTATATATGATATGTAATCTGTACATATAAAATTATTTGTCCTGAATGACGACAGTCATTAGATCAACGCACAGCCTAAACCGCTGATCGTTGAGTCCTGAAACTTAGAGGGAGTTCTTTATATGACGTAGGCATCCGATAACAAAGGATTTTTTAAAATTCTATCATTAAGGGGGTGAAAAACGGGGCAAAGTTTATATGGGACTACGTGATTCCTTGATCCAAGATACTTTAAAATTTGCATAAACATTTTTATAAGTATGTATATGGCTCTTCCCCCCTTCCTCTATTTCCAGGCCCCATGTTTAAAAATTATGTAGCCTATGGCCAGGTTCACACTGCGTCTATTCAATTCGATTTTTTCACGTTTACTCTTTTACCGTATACGAGGCAGTCGTTCACACGACAGCTATCGATTTTAACGGAACGTTAAAATCCATATAGTTCTGAAGTCGGCGCTCATATACTTGTAGGACATAGACTCGTCGTTGTAATCTGACAGGTTTGAGCGCCGACTTCGGGACTATGCACATGTACTGTGTATGTAAGAAACCAACATATATTTAAATTATTTTATTGCTTTTTGGTGACATGGAAGTCGGTTTCTATTTTTTGTTAAAAAGTTTTTTTCGCGTTCATATCACTCATTTTCTTTAATACATTGTGGAGTTTACCATGTTATTTCAAATTTCTCGCATTCCAAGTTCCTATTATAAGAGTTTTCCGCCCGGGGATTCTTCGCACCCATGTCCCATTGAATGGACGCCAGGAACTCGGGACCGTGGCTTTTCCATGAAACTAACTACTAGGGAAAAATAGTGCAGTGGTTTTCCATTGCCTTCTACACCAGAACTTTTAGAGGGGTTTTAGCTCCTAAGGCTGCTGAAGCCTTTTTCTGATCAGTATCCTGACAAGGAATACTTCTACTATAATCTAAATCTAAATCTAAAAATGCTACAATACTATAAGTTTTGCATATAAATTTCAAATAGTAGTCGCTATTTACCTAATGCATATTTTCCGTAAGATCTTGATAAGATGCGTATTGTCGTTAAATTTACAATATTTTCAACAGACGCGCGTCTTTTGTTTTGTGAGAAAACTTGCCATTTTGCAAAATTTATGCCAGAATCAGTGCTAACATAGCACTCAGGTTAAATTTCTACTCAGTTACGTCCGTGGATGAAGAGCGATCATTTTCGACTTTAAAAATATCTTGAATGAACGCAGACGTAACCTTACTACTGAACATTTAAAACAAAACTTGATTGTTTGCGTTTACGTAAAGATTAAATAACGTTACACGACAGATACTGTACCATTATCGCCTATTAATGAATAGTTGCACTAATTGTACGATGATCTAAAAAGATAAAACTTTTTATTTCTAAAATTTATCATCCAATATTTTTTACATTTTCATGCATATTTCAAGCATTTTTCACGCGTGCATATATAAATCCTTTTATGTTGCATATAATCCGGTCCGGAGAAGACATGTGGTGTTGGAGAAGGATGCTTCGAATACCATGGACCGCCAAGAAAACAAATAGGTCTATACTCGAACTGTATGTTATCAACGAGTAGTGGTGTATTTTGGTCACATTGCCCACCATCAACCTGATGATCTAGAGAAGCTGATGGTTGTAAGCAAAGTCGAAGGGTAACGACCCCGCGGCCGATCGCCTAGCCGTTGGAGTGACCAATAGTGTCCACACTCACTGGTCTCTCGGTAACATCTGCTTTAAGGAAAGCCGAAGAACGAGGAGAATGAAGGCGAATTATAATAACTTTGAAGGACTTTCATTCTAAACACGACTATCAGTAATGAAGAACACGACGGAACAAGACGAAAATCCGGTCGCTATTATGGGGTTTTCTTCTATGCTATTCTATTAACTGTGTTAACTGCGTGTCTTACACTGAGAAGCCGGATTTCAAAACCAGAAACGAATTCGCGACTATACATATGCTCTCTATGTATATGTAAAGCGTTTGTTATAGTTTCACTTCGCTGCCGGTCCTGATACGAACATCGTTTTATATTTTAGAGGATAATTTTGTTAGGTTAAGTGTGTATCATGTTTTGTTATAAATTCTTATAAAATAGATTTTCTACTTTTAAAATTTTTTTAACACAATTCTTACCACGAATAATATTTTTTTGACTATATGGCATGATAAGGTCTACGGCCTTGTAGTGCCTCGTAAATTATCTACTACGCTTTCGTGTAGCTTTCGTAGTTATTACAGGTAATTATATTTTGTATTTACACAGTAAGTAAACACCTATCTGCTACGAGTCTCGTAGCACAGATTATTTCAGTATTAACATTGTAGACAGTGCTTACAATCAAATCATTTGCATACATAATGTTCACATGATAAATATAATAAATTAACTCTTGGTATTTATGTTAATTTTGAACAGGTTAGGTGACGATGACTCCGTAGTTAAAACGCAAGCGGTTGAATTTTTTGCAAATAATGCTTATAAAAATAAACTACTAATGTACGTCAGTCGTCGCATGCAACACCTTATATATAATCTTAATATATTTGATATTTATAAAACTTGTTTTTCTTCTTCAGTCAATTATTTGTAGGCTGTCCTGTTTGTCGTTTTTGTGATAATTTAATTATCGTAAGCATTTCGAATTCAATTAGACTGTTCAGGCCTTATATTTCCAAATACTAAAACGTCTGGTTTCGAGCGGAGATTCCGACAATTAACTCTCGAATTTACAACCACCGGGAATTAATATCTTGTCTTCCTTTACTAGCCTGGAGATCGCTTTTCTCTCACGAAACCAGGACACGCAATTCAACCTAGTTGATAGTAGTAGGTAGAAGTTGATGAAGTTGTTGAAAAACTTTGTAATTTATTCAAATGTTCAAAATGTGATAACGATATGTTTTATTCTTGTAGCATGTTGCCATAATGATTTTAAGTTTTTATATCAAAGTTGGTACTTTACACTACTCTTTTGCATTGTTGTGTATTGTTGATAATAATTAAATACTTTACTTTGATGATATTCGTTTTCTACCTTTTATAATACTTAATATACTTCCCCAATTGATAAAACATACAAGGCCTTTGTAGTAATTTTCTTTAACTTAATTTTAAGTATGTTCTGCTATATTTACTCTGGTGGTAACTTTATACGATTTTTACTTTTAAATTTTTTGTATTATCATATTTTATGAGTCAATATAATTGTTTTGGTATAACAGATGTGGCGGTGTTTTGTGTACTCTTTTAATTATAGTTTACCTCAATCATTTTGAATTCGAGTGATATCGAACATTATACCTGCTGTCGACATAAATTCCTAATGTGTATAGATCCATAATGAAAGCAGGTACCGGCTATACGAAGGTATGTGGAGAGGTTAACTTAAATATTCACAAAGGTTAAAGAGATAATAGTTATTGCGTGGAATTGAAACGGACATCTTTATACGAATGTTCTACAATTACTGGTCTAATCGAGAAGTTATTAACAGGTGCTAGGTAACACATTGATTTGACTACGATAGCTCTCACTCCATATCAATCAATAAGTTTTAATTATTTTAAACGAAGCAAAACTTGCATTGGTCCAACCTTCTAATCAGTGTAACGGTGTTACCAGGTCGACTGCATACCTATTCCTTAATGCGTTAATTTAATTCTATTACATAAATAGTATATGTGTTTGCAAGTTTAATACACTCTATAAATTTTTTACTTTAAAAAATTATGTGTTGATTGTTTCGCGAACAAATTACTGAACTGTTCCTTGAGTCATAATCGACGAATATTCAAAGGGGAAAAATGGTTTTGCAATAGATTCTCACTCATAGCAGAGTCGCTTTGTCTAGTTTTTCTTACTTTAGTATTTTTTTTTCATTAATTTTACTTCCCTTATTAGTAGTAACGTACGTGAGTGTCAAATAATTCAAACGAATTTTGAAGCTCAACCGATTACCTGAAATTTAACATATACGCCTATGTTTTGTTAGTATGCATTGTTAGCATAGCAATGTCATTCTAAATCCAATATGGAATGATGCTTCAGGATGGCATATCGAATATGTCTTACATACATCCGATCATACATATCGAATATATCTTACATGCATCCCCATGATATGTGTATCAATTGAAAGCATTTAGTGAGAACAATAAAAGTGAAAACGATCAGTTATAGTAACTTGTTGCCTAAAGTTGTGGTTATTGTTAGCTTGTTTTTAAAAACTATTTCAATACAAATTTATCATCGAGACAAAAATTGTTTGCCGCAAAAAATGTGCACTAAGCTTAAGCGAAATGCTTAGTTTGTTCTCGCTGAAGCAATTAAATCGCTACGTCGATTCCGTAATGTTAGACACAAACACGACCTTATCAAGGTTGTTCATGACAAATATTTATACATTTCAAGACAACATCAAAGAGGCTTTTGAAAAAAATATTTCAGAGCATAGATAATTACAATGAATGAAATTTCGAAAATTATGTGTGACTGAAATGTGTCCAATGAACTCATATTCATCTTAGCAAATAAAATTGTTAAGAGCTTATTTTTTTTTTAAAGACACGCATAAATTTTATTTCTATTTAAGGTTTGTTTTTCGGCCTTTGATTACAGAGTAAAATGCTTGAACTACCGATGTGAAAACTTGTTTCAACATATTTTTTAGAAAATATGATTACAAAAAAAGACGCTTTCTACACTCCTAGCCCCACACTAGGATTTTCTCCTTTGTCGTGGGTGCCATAGACACACAAAGACGAATACACAAACACCCAGACCCAGAACAGAAATCTAAACTCATCATCATCATCGGTATGGTAACCGCTCGGTCACGCGGGTCGTCAATTATGCGAAAATAATATATTTTAAATATCACAATTTTATCCATGGTATCACAGATGAACAAATTGTAACTAGGCAAAGTACCTGGGTTAATTATGTTGCCACTTTTAAGAATAATACAGCCACAAAATGCCACTTTTAGGAATAATATAGAATGATGACGCCACTTTTAGGAATAATACAGAATGATGATGGGGTTCGTCTGGTTCTTTTTAAGTTTTGTAATTTGAATACAAACTTAGAACAAACATTCGTTAATTATGATTTGAGGAAGAGTTTGAATTTGTTTGCAAAATAAACATAACATCAGTTTTAACGTAAAAGAACAATCGTACAGACTGAAAAATAATTGCTAATACATCTTTTTTATGAGAATTATTACGAAGTAGGAAACGGATATGCCGTCGACCTGGTAATATTTAAACAATACTTATCTGGATGGAAGTCCAAATTATCCAGGATAGCAGTGGAATGATTCAAATAATATTATTAAGCGTTGATAATATCATGAGGTATTTAAATAAACAAAATATATTAAGAGAAACAAAAAGACAAATAAACTTATTGACAGTAATAAGTAATGGCCACCTATGGAAAATTTCTTCTGAGAAGTCAATGTCTTGCACCGTGTTTGTAGAGCTATGTCCACATAATCACACTAATTAGAAAATGAGTACTTCTTGTGTAAGCCACTTTGAAATGAGACCAGTGCGTAACAATAAAAATTTATAAACGCGTTATTATTTTTTAACGTTTTATATGAAGTTGCTCAAAGATGTTCATGGGCGCCAGGAATCACTTACCATTTGGTGAATTGCGTGCTCATTCGCTATACCAGTCGAATAAAAAAATACCTAAATAAAATGTTGGTTTATCTGTTGGCGCATGCGTACTCCGCGGAAAGCGTGTACAGTTCGAGATTTCAACGGAGGTTGTCACCGCCGCGTCGCCAATGTGGAACGGCCCGGTATTTCGTACTGGAGATTGCGGGTTCGAATCCCGCCGCCGCGGTGCCGCGCCCGAGTGGAATGAGGCGACGTGCATTTTGCACTTTTTTGTGATAAATAATACGTCACCTACACTGTTAAAAATACTTATTATTTTGTGATTTATCGCAAAATAATTAGTGTTTTTTTTAACGCAAAATAGAAACTGAGTTCTATTCCATAAAAAAAGTAAAAAATAATTTAACTAATGTTGATGTGGTACTTACACAGTGCGTAGTTCTGAAGTCGGCTCTTCATTCACTCGTGAAAAAAAGATTCCTAGTCGTGACCTAGCGAAATAAGGTCTGTAATCAAAATTTGATACTCAACTCTTCATTTTTGATATGATGTAGTTCAGATGATACAATAACAATGTGTAAATGTTTTCGTGCCGGCAACCCCCGGCAAGGGTTGAAAGAAAAATCTCAAAAGGGTGTTGTCGCAAATACTCGAAAACAATAAAATTTAGACATTAAAGTTGTAAAGAAAGTTTGTAGAGCTTTAAATGTTACATAAAAAAGGTTCAACGCCTTTTGTCCACCAATGAAAGTTAACTGTAACAATTAATGAAAACATCCTTACTCTAAAAGGGGATCAGTCGCGGTGTCGCAGACGCAGACGCAGATCAGTGCGTAACAATAGAAATTTATCAACGTGTTATTAATTTTTAACGTTTTATATGAAGTTGCTTACAGATGTTCATGGGCGGCAGTAACCACTTACCATTTGGTGGATTGCGTGTTTATTCGCTATTCCAATCGAATAAAAAAATACCTAAATAAAATGTTGGATTATCTGTTGGCGCATGCGTACTCTGCGGAAAGCGTGTACGGTTCAAGATTTCAAAGGAAGTTGTCACCGCCGCGTCGCCAATGTGGAACGGCCCGGTATTTCGTACTGGAGATTGCGGGTTCGAATCCCGCCGCCGCGGTGCCGCGCCCGAGTGGAATGAGGCGACGTGCATTTTGCACTTTTTTGTGATAAATAATATGTCACCTGTACTATTAAAATACTATTTATTTTATGATTAATTTCAAAATAATTGGTAAAATAAGAGCCATAGGCCATGTATCATTAGAAAATAATATCATCATTTTGAACAAACTTAATTAAAAATAGCTAATAACCATGCAGATACGTAATCCGGCGTTATATTGAAATCTAATAAGAAGAATATATTCCTAGATGAATCCTCCAGTACTAGCAAAAGCAGTGCAAATTCTATAACACTATAACAGATGGCGCTGAAATTTACCGCCGTAAATGTAGTCCACTCATGGAAGTCTTAGCCCCAAGCAACGTGAACCTGACTTATGAAACATTGTTGCAGCTTACTCTAAACATCTCCTGTTAGTTTTATCAACTGTTAATTTTAATTGTAGCTCACTGTATAGTCTCAAAATTATACTATATACTAAAGTTATAGTAAATAAAAGAGATCAAATTTAAATAGTTAAAAACAACCGGTGAAATTGTTAAAAGTATTAAGACAAAAAACCCGATTGCTTACAAGGTTTTTTTTTATGATGATACATTTAATTTAACGCTTTATATGAGTTTTTGTGAAAACAGTCAAGTAAAAGTATTATAATATATATCTTTAGAATGGTCTATTTACTACTTTTCATTTGATACCCATATTGCTATGATGTTAAAGTCGTCGCTTCTACCCTTTTTCCACTATATGCAGGCGGCATTTTTAAAAATTGGATAACCTATATGACTTTCCAAACTACATATATTACATGTCACAATCCGTTAAGCCGTTCGGGCTGTAGCGCAAATCAAAGAAATGGACATACTCACATACATACAAACAAACATACATACGCTCGAAAAACATTAACTCCTCCTGACGCAGTCGGGTCAGACTACACGTTATGCTTGTATCGCCCTCAATCAATAAACCTTATTATCGTTCTTCGTACAACCGTGTGTGTGTTTGAGTGAAAAATGAAATAATCAGTATATTTATAATTATTAACAATTATTTAAACGCTTTCTACCCTCATAGCATTTTTTAGTCCAAAATTTACTCTCTGTCTTGTTCATCCCAATAAAACGGGAGTTTGATTAAACGAAAGGAATATAGTTAACACTATATTTTTGAATATCAATCAGGTGTGAGTTAGGTAATTCAACCTAAAGTGGCTCATTCCTTTTGGCCTCTTGCTCGTTTTCTAACGTGTGACCACGCAAATTAGACAAAAGCATATGAAAAATTAAGAAAAATAGAGCTCGCCTCATGTTCTCAACGAAACATAATTATATTCGAAAAGTAAGGAATTTAATGTCGTACTCTGCCGCACCCAAAATCCACATCCAATGTTTAAATTCCTACATAAAATGAGATAGAACTATATATAGGAATTCGAGACATACTTGATACTTTTTTATCTTATGATTTTCATTATTTCATTTAAAGCAAGTACAACTTTTCTGTTAACACATGCATGCTTTGTACAAAAAGTGTATTGGGTACAGAATTTCAACGAGGGTTGTCATTGCCGCGTGGCCAATTGGAAAGGCCCGGTGCTTTGTACTGGAGATTGTGGGTTCGAATCCCACCGCGGTGGCGCACGTCACCAGTGGATGTAACGAGGCCGACGTGCAAGTTTTGCACTTTTTTATGATAAATAATTTGTCGCTTATAAATACTATTAAAATAGTTTGTATAATGTAAGAAAATGATAGATTTTTAATTCATTTTCTTTTTTTTACTAATTTATTATTCAAATAATAGCTGTTTTTAAAATGTGTTAAAAGTTTTAAACCCACTTTTTACAAGTTTCAAATAACAAAGATTCTAAAGAAGTTTAGAAAACAAAAATGCATTAAGAAAGCAATTGTCGGCGATACAACTAGATGGCGCTGTACCTTTTGAATCATGGATGTTTGATATTCAATCACGCCAGAATTCATTAATTATTAATCAAT
The DNA here is from genome assembly GCA_018249875.1 of Cecropterus toxeus. NCBI lineage: Eukaryota > Metazoa > Arthropoda > Insecta > Lepidoptera > Hesperiidae > Cecropterus > Cecropterus toxeus. Next base: position 1,462 of record DWNE01009366.1, on the reverse strand, counting down.
AACACACACCTACGTTTCTGAGGTCTTAGCAATGATTTCAAATGCCGTAAATACTTTTGATAGACTAAGATTAAGTTGCTTTTGCTGTAAATTCCTAATATGGCCACTTTGTCTCGTTCTTCTTATTTTAGTTTTCATTTTTTTATTTAATTTAATTTGTCAAAAAATGCAATATAAATTTGAAGCCCAACCGATGAGCTTAAATTTTATATAAGTACGCCTTTGTTTTGTTTGACAATGCATGATTAGCTTAGTAATGTCATCAAAATCCAATATACATCAGGGTCCTTCAGGATGGCATAGCAAATATTTCTTACGCATCTCCATGATAATTATGTGTATCCATAGAAAGTATTTAGTTAGAATAATAAAAGTCAAAATGATCACTTATAGTAACTAGTTGCCTTAAGTTACTGTTATCGTTAGCTTGTTTTTAAAAACTATTTTAATACAAATTTGTTCTCAAGTCAAAATTGTTTGCCAAAATGTTTAAAAATATGTGCACCTAAGGCCCTTACCTAAGCATTTCAATTTCTTCTTAAGTTTTGTAATTTAATACAAACTTTGAACAAATATTCAAAGACTCAAAGATTTTATTGAACATAGGAACCAAATTGTCAGCAATTTTGTACAAACATTCGTCAATTATGATTCGAGGAAGAGTTTGAATTTGTTCGCAAAATAAACAGTATATCATAATCACACTAATAAGAAAATGAGTACTTGTTGTGTAAGCACGTTCAACATTGTGAAAGTAGTTACATAGTAAAATAGCTGAGTTCAAACCGAGGACCACTAGAAGGCTAGTTGACTTCATCATTTGAAGCGTCGAATGATAATTGAGGACTCTCGAAGCCAATTAAAAGAATTTGCAACAAATTGTTAATTCGCAATTATATACGTTTATTATACTCTTCATCGATAGTTTGGTACATAGTACAGAGTGAAGGAGAAGCCAACGTTGTCAAAATTAAAGTTCTAGTAATTTTAGAACATTGGTACACATCACCTCTGAGTTCACGTTCTAGCTCTATAGACACAACATCTCTGTGTTCACGCTCTAATTCTAAAAAAAAATATTTATTATCTCGTTTGTTCTTCATTTTTTTAAACCTTCGTGAATATTTTACTTCGCCTCTCCAAACATTTTCGTGTAGTTGTTATCTACTTTAATTATTGGTCTGTACACGTTAGAAATTTATGAAGGTAACTTAGATAAAATATAACAACAATATAAACAAAGCATCACAACAACAATTAGCATTTGAAATATAAAAAAGTGAAAGTTACGAACATACATTAAATGAAAATGATAAGGATGTACTACTAGAAACACCTTACATGGTTTACTGATTGGAAAAACATATTTTAAGTATTGGGGTGTAAACATAAAATTCATTACCATAATTTCGACGTAAATAAAATAATATATATCTTATATACGTTACTATAAGTTCAAAGC
>DWNE01009365.1:0-10949 GCA_018249875.1 Cecropterus toxeus | reverse complement strand
ATTTGACCGCTCACGATATAAACACTCTGTACATACAGTACTTGAGACGCGAACATGCATAACAATGTTTTGAAAACTGAAAGTGAATATTGGTAACGTGATAAAAGAAAGCTAAACGACCTTCGACGGAAGTGGCAAAACCCAATCTAAAAATAAATGTCCTTTCAAGGTAGACAATGGAATTTCAGAAAAACCAATATATTAATCGACGTAACAATTTTCATGTGTCATATGCCAATTAACTGAAATAATTTCATTTAGTTAAGTCTTATATTAATGTTCTTAAGGTTAAAAATGTATTTGCTTCTCAATTTTACTTTAGGTTTAGTGAAAGGGTCGTGGTTTTTATACAAAAAAAATCAACTTAGTGCGAAACGGGCTCGCGTACGAAGGGTTCTGTACCATTATCTATGAAAAAAAAACCGCAAATAAAGGACGTTATTTGAGTAGCCTCCTTAAATATTTGTTTTATTTTTATATTAGTTTAGTATTTGTTGTTATATCAGTATAAGTAGTATTTGTGAAAATTCCTACTGTCTAGCTATCACGGTTCATAAGATACAGTCTGGTGACAGACACACGGACAGTCAAACAGACGGCCAGATAGATAGAGGGACAAACGAACAGCGGAGTCTTAGTGTAGAGTTTACACGCTTTGAATACGGAACCCTAAAAATACATAATTATAGCACGAATGGGTAACGGCGGTAACAAAGCTAATTTCTCTACACTTAGTGGCAAGGACGAATATATTTCCTAGAATACTGCAAGTGGAAAAATATCCGGTATGATATCCTTATTTTTTGTAACAAGTGTGTTTTCAGAGGAATTTCTTTATCTTTCTTCGAAGGACATTGGGTTGATTGTATTGTTGTAACTTTTTCCTTATTTCACTTTCGCATCTTGAACAGAAATCCAATTATAAGTACCTGCACAAAATAATTGAAAGTGTTATTTTTTTCGACATTAAGTATTCTTCAAACAATATTTAGATAATATTATTTGTAGTTGTCCTCACTCTCTGGGAAATAATATCTTGTTATCTATTCCAAACTTGTTCGCCATAAAGTTAACTAGTTTCCTCGGGAGTAGCAACGCATCTGTGATCGACTTTAGATAGAACCCCTGTTCTGTATGAAGTTGCTCACAGATGTCCATGGGTGGCAGTTACCACTTATTAGGTAGATTTCATGTACGTTTGTTACTTAAATTTCATAAAGAACGTAAACTAATATTGATATATGTATCCCGCAATATCGCGATACAAAAAAATGTACATAAGAGTTATTTCATTACAACTCATCAATCGCATGCATATTTTTAATGAAAACATGTTATGTTATTAATTGAAAATTGTAATTCAATGCGATGCTATTCATTTTCAGGGTTCTGTAAGTCAATACGAAAAACTCGACGTTTATAAGATTACTGTTAGGTCTGTCTGTCCGTTCGCTACAACTGATTTGCAACGAATGTACCGGACCGATTAAGTTGGAATTTAGTACACATATGCATTTCTGTCACCTAAAAATAGACATGTAACTGTTCTTATTTATTATTGTTTATTCTACAAACAAGTGCTTAATAAATATTTAGTATCTATTTCTACAGTATACATTCTCTAAAACAAGGTCACGCCCAAATTCTTGCACTCCGCATTTTTGGCGAAAAACGCTCATCGATCATTCATAATATATTTGCATACTCCGAAATTATTAATAAACAAGTCACGATATGAAACCACTTAAAAAAATAACCACTATAAGAAGAAACTACTCGCCTCAACCACTTGAAGTACGGGACATAGAAAAGTTATAAATGTAGAGATCTTATGTATACCTACATAGTTGGTCCATACAAGTAATTTTAATTTCAATGACGGAAACTTTGGTATCTAATATTATTATATATTAGAATGTTTGATTATACAATTGAATAATTCAGATACATATTATTCAAATATGTAAGGGATACATTTTATCTAAAGAAATTGAGACTAAATAGTTTTTGGAGTAAATTTTCTAAAATATTAATTAGTGGTTTTCGTGTAAAAATAAAACCTACCTCACTTGTCTAAATAAAATAATGATGCATTGTAACTTTACTTTTAGGATTGATAACTATGTAATCAATTTCAGTGGATACCCTTGCCAATTATATTAAGCCCACCCTGTGATACGGAAGATTGCCCCTAACGACTTAAGTTATTAACTCCTCGAACCTTTACCACACCACGTTAGTCGAAGGATTCTATCGCCCTCATTTTGCCCATCGCACTCAATAATTACAGTTGAAATCGTTTTCCATTAAACCTGCAAGTTTAAATCTAAACTTAGTTTCAGTTATATATCTGATTTATTGTTCAAAATATTCTATGCGTAATATATAGAGCACGCAGTCTTGAATTCGAATTACCAATACATTTAAAGTAAATAGGTAGCAAAGTTAAGTATATTAATGGAAAACTGATTTCAACTAACATCTTTATGTTTTCACGAGCACACATTGAAAAAAAAATATATATTTATGATAAAGCAAAATGCATATAAAAAACAAACTCAAGCTTAAAACAAATCTCATTAAATACCATGCTAACTTCATTACTAAAGATACAAATATTAAAATCAAATCGGAAACAACATAACAATAAATAAATATAAAATATATGCCATATTTGATCATCCTCAACAACAAATTATAATAGCAAAGACAAACATACTGACACTAATTCTTGGATTGATATTCTGCATATTAATATCGAACAATTAATTATCATTAAACAGACAGAAAAGAATTGAGATCTTCGTGTTTAAGACGGCATTGAGACGACAACGGATAGTATTATATCGTAACCAACATTAAATGAGCTGCCGTACCTCCCGTCTTATTTGAATAATGGACGAGAAAACGGGCATTTGAAAGTATTAGGCAGGTCATATTTTGTTTGGTTCAATGGGTGGGTTAGAGTCACGTTCGGTGTCGCGACCGGCCACGACCGGCGCCCTAGAGCAACATTCCTTCTGTCAAATTTAAACTGAACGGGAAAAAAATACCTGGAACATACAAGGACAGACACTTCCAAGAATATTTGGGCTTAAAACGCACAAAGATGTTGTTTAAAAGTAAAAGCGGTATTCCCAATACTGATTCCAATCTATCTTTAATGTATTGTTTCTTTGATTCGTAACGAAAATAAGGAAAGTGATTAAATAAATAGTGTAGCTTAATTCCCAACGGGTTTCGGGAAGTACAGAGTTAATTGAAGTGCTAATATCTTCCATACTACGAATAAAATAATAAATTGAAAAGAAAGGGTTAATGGAATATGTTTATGGAATTCCCTCGCTTTGCATACGGCCTTGTGTGATGATTCATATAAAGGTTCTTGCTTTTACAAGGTGTTCATTAAAATAACAAAAGAAATATTCAAAATGCGACATTTCTTTAGAATATCTTTAGGAATATATCTTCAGAAATTTGGTTCTTAGGTTTGTTATGCGTACGTTTACTCTTCTTGCTTATTTGATGTGTTGGGGTGCCCATTATAATTTCATTTCGGGTATTAAGTCATTAAAAATCATGATGTGTACCTACTATCTCCACTAAGAGCAAAAATTATAAGCTCATAAGTTTTTTACTCTTAGAAACACGATAAACATCGCAGAATTTATATGCTTTTGAATTTCTTTTTGCCGATATTTCGAGCCAGTCACATGGATCGTGGTCACGGCGAAACACACGGTAAGAAGTTCGAATGTTATGTTATTTTGCATTCAATATGCGTATTGGTAAATAAAATATAGGTTTATCAAAATTTACCTCTTGATGCACGTTAATTATTGAAGTAATTATTTTAAGAAAAGTTTTCATAAGCGATTGCAATAAAGATCCAGTTTACAATCTGCTACTGGTTTTATATCAGATATGTTTTAATATCGAAACGTTTACATAATAGGTCAAAAGCAACTTGATCGGTGAAAGTTTTTGACACTATTCAAGGGATTGCTACAGTTAATAGGGTGTAAAACCACTATTTATTTTAAAAACAACAAATTGATCACATGTCAAGCCGATAAAACCGAATCGCTCATTAAATGCTTAAAATTTGCAGAAATAATCGCGCCGCTTAAGTAATACACGGCTTTTTATGACATTACTGCCTATTAAAACTGGAACAAGTGAAAATTGTCAAAATTTGAAATGTCAGCGAGAGGCCTTGCTCCAGTCGAGTACACGTTAATTATTTGTAAAATTTGACCTTTCGCGTCGCGTGATTTCGTTTCTTTATTTAATTTGGGATCTGTGCACGGCAATTATATCTTCTAATTAAGTTCTTAATTTACGCACTTAACATTATACTGCAATAAATCATTTATGAAATTAAATACACTTTAATTGCAAATCACGTCTAGAAAGATTTTTAAATAGAAACTTATTTATCTTTCTAGACGTGTTTACTCTTTATTAAATTTTTACAATTGTTAGTATCACGGAATGGCTTATTATTATTATTAGGCAGAAGAACGATTTGAATTACGTATTATGAATATATCAGTGATACTTAAATTGATTGGAAAAGGAAAATGTGCTACGTAACAATGAAAAAAAAAAACGATTTTCCTAAAAAAATAAACATCCCTTATATTAAGTGGCCGCCCATAGGCATGTGAAAATAATTGTAAAAGTGATTGAAAATAAGTTACTTGCTATCGAAGGCCAAATTTCTAGAAGTAGCAAAAATAGATCACATTGGAATACACCCGTTTCAAAAATACAGTCGAATTGAGAACCTCTTTTTTTGAAGCTGGTTTAAAATAGATGGCATTATGTGTATATCTAAACACGACTAAATATAACGCAAAAACAACGTATCATTCGATCGTAAAGTTAACAAAGTGTAGTATTTTTTGTAACCTTAATTACGATATTGGTTTTCCGGCACTCCGACCTCGGCAATGGAATCTTTGACGCTGTCGGATGTCAACCTGCTGAGATTATTTTGATACTGTTTTCTAGCTTTTGCCCTTGGCGCCGTTGTAAAGGAGCTTACACAATATCCATCTACTAACATCTATTCTTAATTTATACAACCAAAACGTGTCTACACCTAATCTGTCACTATAACTGTTGTTTAAAAAAAAACTTGTTTATTTTCATGATATCTAAAACATGGTTTAATAATATTCTGTCTTTGCAAAAAGGCAAATCTCCATAATGTATTAACTAATTATGACAAAGATTTCGTGACTGTAACGAGATTAATTCTGAAAATATTCCAGTTATTCAGTTGCATAAGAAAGCAAACATATTAGGGTTACGTAAGAAACTTGTGATTGATCACAGACAAGTTGAGGACATGCGCGTGAGAACATAGTCAAACTGACACTCGACTTCCGTGGGGGATTTCTATTTGTTCTTACGACATTATTGATAAACAATATAATATGTCACTTTAGACTTCGTTCTTCCGTTTCCACAATGATGTCTTGCATGTTTAGAGTTTAGACGGACAAAAATATTTTACTCGGATTATTAGCTTTACGTTTCGTGCAAAATGAGCAAATTGAAATGGTAGTTAAAACACAAATGTTACTATATAAACTGTTTGTAAGGATGTATGTGTGTTTGGTACCCTTTCATGCAAAATTTAATGGTTAATTCGCTGAATTTTAGCACACAAATACAAATATTTTTTTTTATTATTTATTAGGTAATCCAACAGCGTTACAATATAGGAACGAGCTTCCTCCTGAGGTATTCCCGGAGTGTTATGACAAGTGGTTCTAAGGTGCGAAAAGAGCTCTCCTTCTAAGCCGGCGATGCATTGGCGACTCCTCTGGTGTTGCAAATGTTCATAAGCAACGGTGACTACTTTCCATCAGGTGGCATATGCCTTATAGTTAGGAACAGCTATAAAAAAATAGTAATAAGCTATTATAAAAGAAAAATACAGCCAAAATAGAATTACACTGTTAATGATCTAGATTAACGCATAGTATACTCTTTATCTATATTTTAACTTAATGTTGTTTTTAATTTTTGCTTGTTTAGTTATCAGTCTATATACATTTATGAATGTGTTATGGAAGAGAAAGACCACTTGCGACAAGCATATGCTTATGCTTACTAAGTAGTCTTCATTACTAAAACAATTATGTATACATATAGGCAAATAAAGATTTTTTGAATTATTTTTTGAATTTTTATACCATGGCAGAAGAGATCGAAGTGGACGAAACCACAAGGATATCTTAGTGATATTATATCTAAAATCAAACTTTGGATTTAATAACGTTTAAATTAAATCATCATTTGCTTCAGATTAGGTTTAATCGAGCTAAGTGGTCGAATTCAGTTGGCGCTTACCATTAAACGCTCTACCATTTAGCACACGCTATACTGCAATAAAATATAGTGTTTTAAAAGTGGTAGACCCTGAGTTTCGTGGTGTTCGTTACATATCTATATGCCTTACATCATAGATCCACGCTACTAGACGACGTTGAATCCTACCTGACATAAGTGCTATTATATTTTTAAAATATTATAATAATGAATGAGTATGCAATCCATCTGGTATAAAATTTCCATCATCTACGGGCTTTGGTAAGAATCTGCAACTTTATTTAGGACAAAGGCTCTTTCTGAAATCGATCGCAACCGTGCCGTATATCCTGAACAATTTACTTAGAAATACGTGCGCCGCTAGTAACTTTCCGGCTCATACTCGTTCTAGCATCTTTCACAGTATTTAATACCAAATATGTACATCCACCATCGAAAACATCGATAATAATATTGATTAAGATTTCGAACTAGTCGGGACAAGTCGGAACCATAAGCGCTTCAGATCAGTGTGGTTAACATTGCACACCATTCGTCATCATATTTGTCATTGCTGCATTGTAAGAAGGGTGTGAATAATAGGTGAGAATTATCATTCTAATTTAGACGTTAAAGGTATCATTTTTATCAAAAACAGTTTTTCATTGACGACAGCGACTTTACAATATCAGATAGGTTGATATCGTTTGCAACTTCGGCTACAATTTAATTAAATATTCGATTAAGATTGCTTCTCAATTATCCAGCCAACAAGGATACAGTTACGCAGTAAATCTTAAATATACAAGAAATATTAATTTATTTTTTATCCCCAAGAAGTTAACTATGTTAAATTAAAATTCGCGTTGCGCTTAAAGATTTTCCTTAGCAGTTACCACTATACATATTGAAAACAAAAATAAGAAAATAAAAGGCTTGTTTACATGCAGACAAGTGTATATTTTATTTATATACAAGGAGGCTCTACTTAGGTCGGTGGCGAGGTCGCAAATTTGAGCTATTGGGAACGAGGCTGCTACCGACTTTTCTCGATTAAGCAACGGTTATGCACGCATGCTGAGGGTATGTTATTATTTTTTCGTTATGGACGATAATGTAATCGCACGTATTACTGGGAATTAATTGTCTTGGTTTAAGATGAATAATAGATTAAAAGTGTTTGTCAAAGTGTGGTGACCCCCTAAGGTATTGCACACCAATGCGCGGAGTATTGATAAGTCAGTCTTAATAAATAAAAATGTAAATTTCGATAAATAATAAACCTAAAAATCCGTTTTAGGAACGTTGCCGCTTATTTACCGATACTTAAATTATGATATTTGTAAAAGAATAAAATTAAGAAAAAGAATATAAAAACGTAGCATTATACGATTTTTTTATTACAAACATTAATAATATAAATAAGCAAATAACAGAGTGCGGAGGGTAGGAGTCACTAATTTTTTTATGTACTAAGTATAAGAAAGTCGAGGTAAAAAGATTGAAAAGCACTGGTTTAAAACATCACCACAGGCGCGTTACTGTCTAATTACTGAGTTAATATTTCTATCAAATTATACTTAGTATAGCAATATTTGCTTTGGTTTTTGTTTCATAATATCTGAGTAATATCATTTAGCGTACCAAATTATTATACAGGCTGTTTGGCGGTTTAATCTCTTTGCAACATATTTTGTAGGATTAAACGAGGATGCAATCAAACACCTTTGCCAGAAATGACCACTTCGTAGATAAGTTTCACACCTTTCCTATAAAACGCAAAACTGCTATAAATAAATACGGTGATGGTACTAATGGAACCATTCTAGTTTAACCAAATGGATCCAATCTATTCAACCAACTTGTAAAGATTAAAGAAATTTCTTTAATGTCTTATTTATTCTATAATTATATACTGTTCAAGTAGATCATTCGTAATTACTCGAATAATGGAGGGGATTATATACATATTACAAATTTATGACGAACACGTAGTTGATGCGAGATATAATGGGTTAAGATGGTCGCTTCACACAAATTTGTGCCAGCAAGCATTCCTTTCCCGAAATGCTAAAACTACTGCACGCTACAAATAGATCTAGATCTAACCATATCCGTTCCACCTTGATTCTAATATATTTAAACGAGCAATTCTTGTATATACATATATACTTATTCTTGAAAGCGGCTCCAACGTCATGCAAGTTACAGATTAGGGATTTTTCGGCTCAAGGAATCGATTTATGAAAATTCCAGGTCCGAGGAAAGCTCGGTTCCCAAGATACAGGCATTTGTAAATATGCGTTTTAAGAAACTATGTTTATTAGGGCCAACTGTAACGCCATGACTGATGAGGGTAACGCTGGGTAAAACAGTAAAAATCTCTTTGTACTCCATGCTAGATGGAACTTTGTTTGTTTAGATGTTGTTTTGGAGAAAAACCGAGCGGACCTCGGTCAACCAGGTACTTATATTAATGCGAGTAATTTTATTCCGTGATTTTATATGTACTAATACTTAGAGGGTAAAACATATATAAGAAAAAACAAGGAACTGTTACCATTATGTACTGGAATGTTTTCATTGATATTTACGTTAGTAATAACTCCTACAATTATTAATTAATAAAGAAATATTTCATTTATTAGGTATGTTTTCGATTTCCCGACTATTAACGTCTTGCAATGAACAATTAATTAAAACAATAATACGTTTATGAATTAATATTCACTTTTAATTAACACTAGTATTGAAACTGCGGTTTTGTCTCTGTTTGAATTAACGCACACATATTTTTTTGTTGATAAAATATACATACAATAAATATATCATTGCCTTAAAGTCATAATCATCGAATTACTACAGAAATCTGAATTCTCTTTTACAATTCATAGACGCTACCAAATTTGAAGTTAAACAAAATTGTTACTACTTAAGACTAGTAGTAATGCCTCGCATATTTATTATTTACATCTAAAATGACTATTTTAATTGCACTGACGCTTAGTATGTACCTGTAAAATTTATAATTAAATTAATTTAAATGTAATGGTGTACAGTATGTAAGCGATCAATAAATAAATAAATAAATAAATATTATTGTCTCGTTATCTACTACATTAGTTCTACCACCTGATAAACCCGGGAAGTACCACAGCCACACCAATTTCTAGCGTAAAGCAGTTTTTGAGTTTCGGAAGAGTGTGCTTGCTGGCTCATTTATATAAGAAGCCACGATTTTCTTCGTGATTAGCAATGCATCTGTGATCGACTTTAGATAGAATCCCTGTTCTATATGAAGTTGCTTATAGACGTCCATGGACGGCAGCAACCACTTAACATCAGGTGGGCTGCATGCTCGTTTGTTCAAATGAATATGTTCATTCCAAGATCAAATTCTTGTTTTAAGAAAGGACTATGTCTAGCCGTGGAATAATGTAAGCTGATGATGAAGCGTTCATTTCAATAACTATTTTATTTTATCAACTTCAGAACTCTAACTGCTACTAAATTACTTTACTTTATTCAAAACGTTGATAGTATCACTTTCTTTATACATTTCAAATATACAGACATGAAATATTAAATTCATTGTATATATATGTTAGATTATGTATCATAATATTAAGAAGTCCCATATACATAGTTTGAAGCAATAAAAATGTTAATGGGCAATTGTATGTACCAACGCCCAGGAAATAGCATTAGTGTATGTTACAAGGCATGGTTATGGTTTAAGTACACTATTCGCAACATTGTCTAAGTTTGGGTCACGTCTCACCGTACAAGATAAGCGATAGGCGTAAAATTATTTAATCGCTTGGGAAATAATCTTGACCACATTAATTTTATTGAAAAGCAAAAGTACTGTCGCCCCTTGTTATAAAAAGGAACTAAATTTTGCTTAAAATATCGTTTATAGATGCGTCTTTAAGTATATTAAGAGCCGGATTGGGATTACCTATGAAATATTTCTTTCTTATTATATGCTTCAAACCAGTGTCCAGTAGAGCCTATAGACTGCAACCGTAACCACCGCTGTCTGTCTTCAGTTATGCCTTTAGTCCTAACTGAAATCGTACTCTACTTTACTGAGATATAAATCGGGATGACTACGTCTTAGTTTGTCATATTTTAATAAATTAGAGCATAGTAGTGCAAACATGAAACATTGCCGCTATATGCAGGAAAAGCCACTTTTCATCTCATGTATTGTAACAAATAAAATTGTAAACATTTTTAAACAAAGAACTCTACTTTCATTTAATATTTTAATGTTAATCAAAAATGTCACCCTCTTCTCCTTTTTCCGTATATACAGACCCCATTTTTTAAATTGATATAGTCTATGTCAGTCTGGAAACTGCAACGATTCTAATGATATGTCATATGTATCCTATTACAATCCGTCAAGCTGCTCAGGCTGTATCGCGTGCGAAAGAAATGGACATACATACAAACAAACCAACATACACTGGAAAAATATTACCTACCTTGTGACGCAGTCGGGTAGAAATTATAAATGTTACTTCGAACTACTACATTTCTGTAATATATGTAGATACCTACGTAATTCCAAATTATGTAACATAGTATGATACAATAATATGTCACATATATGTGAC
>DWNE01009364.1:0-10949 GCA_018249875.1 Cecropterus toxeus | reverse complement strand
GGCGGTGGTACTTCCCCGGTCGAACTACATTGGTTCTACCACCTAGCAAATTATTATTATTTTTCTGGACTAACTATGGCTACCACATGCGTTACCCCTTACCACGTTTACGTTACCACTTACCCCTGAGCTAAGTTGGAACGCCTCGGATAAGTATGTCCCAATAGCCAGTAAACAATTATTACGTCTAAAACAGATAAACTCTTACGTACATACGAATGTTTTGTTATTTCGTTCGTAACAAAACCACAAGTAAATACCCGGTACCTTAATTCTTATCATCGACCACACCGAAATAACAAACTTCAAATGGATTTATCATATTGAATTAACCACCAAATTCACGAAGTATTGAAACAAGAAAATTAACTAAAAGACTGCAAAACACAGGCCTCCCCTAAGAGTTTTTGCTAAGTCCATTGCCTGGCCGCAGTGGGTGATGTTACACGGGAAGACGCTGCTGTCCTTCTCCTGGTTGTCCCTTAGTCGCCTAGGACATCCACGGGAAGAGGAGTAAAGCTAAACGCTTTCTACATTCCTAGCCCCACAGTTTCTCCTGTGTCGTGGGTGCCATAGACACACAAAGACAAATACACAAACACCCAGTCCTAGAACAGAAATCTAAACTCATCGTTAAATTTCTGTCTGGCCGGGGATCGAGCCCGGGACCCACTGCACGTCGGATCGGTATGGTGACCGCTCCGCTACGCGGATCCTCAAAGTCAAGGAGTGGTGCTAATCAAGACCAGGATGCGTCATTATACTCTACCAGGTGGTAGAACCTATGTAATTCGACCGGGTAAGTACCACCGCCACACCTTCTTGCGTTTCGGTGGAAAGGTTGCCGCTGATTTATATATGAGGCGACTATCTTAGTCCTCGGGAGTAGTAACACCTCTGTGGTGGACCTCAGATAGACCCCCTGTTCTATAAGAAGTTGCTTACAGATGTCCAAGGCCGGAAGTTACCACTTGCCATCAGGTGGACTGCATGCTTGTTTGCTACTCCAGTCTAATGACAAATATATACAAATAAAACGGTATAATAATCGACATGCTAGTCTGGTCACTTTTTAAAGTTTTTGGAAACGTATTTTTGGCTATAAATGTAAGCAATGTCGCGGGGTGGGCTAGTCATGTTTCGCACTTGCTATCAATGGCTAATGAAGGCAGTTTTCGTGACAAAGTCCAATAGGTAGTTGTTAGGCTAGGGTGACTAAGCTGTGAAATGGATAAGTCCCGTTTTGACAACATATTTTTGTTCAACTAGCAGACCCGTGCCCACTTCGTTGGACATTAGAAATATTGGTTGTATCTAAAAAGCCAGATACTAAGTTTCATAGAGCTTGCGTTGAAATTGGCTAACTTTCATATGAACTTTTTACCCCTATTTAACCCCCTTAGGGGTTGAATTTCTAAAAATCCTTTCTTATCGCTCACTTACACCATGTATGGAACCTTTGTACCAAACTTTAGGGTTGTAGGTACAGTGGTTTCGGCTGTGCGTTGATATATAAGTCAGTGAGTCGGTATTGCCTTTTATTTATATAGATTTTAAGGTTAGTCTTATTTTGTCTGACTGAAGTCCATGAACATGCAGTCTACGTTATGGTAAGAGTTACTACTGTCTATCGACATCTGTAAGCAACTCCTTATAAAATAGGGGGTCTATCTGAAGTCGATCAAAGATGTGTTGTTTCTTCCGGACTAAGATGGTAGCCTCATATAAATTAGCTGGCAATCACACCCTTCCTGCGTAAGATGTGTAAGTTCGTCAATTCACATATTCAATAGAAATAGGTGTGGTGGTACCTTCCCGGTCGAACTACACTGGTACCACCACCACAACATACTAAAATGACTGATATCTTTGTGTCCATTCGCTGGTTCCTGAAGGAAAATCCATGCTGGTATCTCCATGCATGTCTTATTGTCATTTGATAGCACCATTCCTATTAAGTAAGGTCTGTCAAAACAGTGGACCTTGAAAGGCTTGAAATGTAAGGACTTCACACCCTTTTGAGAATATTTTGAAAGCGTTACACATGTTAGTTAACATGACAATGTTTTCTTCCATCGTCCAAATTCAACATTTAAATATTTAAATGACACAACTTCGACAGAATCTGAACAGGGATTTGAATATTGGACCAGCAAGTTGATTACCACTCTATCGTCTTCACCATTGATCTATTCGTAGCCAATGTAACTAGGATTGCTGTAAACACATGCGTTGCTACCCATGGGAATGTGCACCACCTGACAGGCGTCAATTGGTGGCCACCACACCATCAATAGGTATGTAAGTTAGAAAATATACAGGCGTTTTGCACTAATATTCTCTAAGAATTCGAATTATACATACATACTATACATTTATAGGTGGTAGAACCAATGTAGTTCGACCGGGGAAGTACCACCGCCACACCTATTTGTAGCGTGAAGCAGTTCTTGAGTGAGGTGGAAGCGTGTGGTTGCCGGCTCGCTTTTATATGAGACGACCATCTCATTCCTCGGGAGGAACAACGCATCTGTGGTCGACTTCATATTTTATAGAACCCCTGTTCTGTATAAAGTCGCTTACTGATGTCCATGAATGGCAGTAACCACTAACCATCAGGCGGTCTGTTTGCTACTTCATATTAATAAAAAAAACTACACATTAAAAAAAATGCAAAAATTAGAAACCGTCTTCAATGTCACCAAAAATATATATAATTATATTATGTTGGTTTATTTCGTACATAGCACATAGTACCAAAGTTAGCGCTCAACATATTTTGTTAGATTACAACGACGAATCTAGAACTATCTACCTACTACTACTACTAATCTATTTACAAGTATGTACATGTCTCATTACTGTAATTAGTAAATTTACGAGTGGCTGTGCCCTTTGAATGTAAACCACAAAGGGCTCTACTATTTTCAGCTTAAGGAATGTATGGAGAGAGTCCATCATTGAGACATAAAAAAACAGTATCAAATTGCAACACATCCCGTCAAATTCCAGTAAAAATGGTGTCACCAAAACAAAATAAACTCAAAATAGCCCGAATTGTTTCAACGGACATTCCCGATATGCGCCAGGAACGTTTCATGTTCAAAGGCATTCCGCATTGAAGGGTTAACAAAAGTTTGTTAATCGGTCAAATTAGTTGCCATTTACATGGCGTGGGCATATTTTCACGTTAAACTGTAAAACTATATCAAATACCTCCCTTAAAGGCATTTAATTTGAAATTACTGGGAATTTTCACTTTGTTTTAACTAGTAACATTTTTAAAAACATTAAAACAAAAGCCCGACTGCATTAAACGAAATTTTTGTTAATAATGATATATAATATTTACTTTGTCTTGTCAAAATAATCAAGTAAGAGTATTACAATATATGACGACCCGCGTGGCGGCACGGTTACCATACCGGTCGATTCCCGGCCAGACAGAAATATGAATTATGAGTTTAGATTTCTGTTCTGGGTCTGGGTGTTTATGTATTCGTGTTTGTGTGTCCATGGCACCCACGGCACAGGACAAAATCCTACTGTGGGGCTATGAGTGTAGAAAGCGTTTATGTTTATGAATTTATGTTTAATAACACTGATGTGTCCTTATCAGACCATGATAAAAGAAACGTACCCATAAGCATGTTAATATGCTACTTTAATGTTACAAAAAACACTTTAGCTACAAGTACACGGATCAGCTTAACGGTATCACTTATTACACTTCAATTACAATTATATAAGTAATCCAAATTTCAACACAAAACATTACGCAAAAATAGGCATACAATTTTATATCATTTGCACATCCACTGATCTATTTACTGATTAAGAACGTAGAAAAAGTTGTAAATAAAGTGTTTTTTCTTTTGTTATCTTAAGTCTTCTTAATAACGATTAATGGGTTCACTGACCTCATTCTGGATGCCGAACTCAATCCCAGGTAAACAAAATAATAGGTTTTAGGTCCCAGGCAAACGAAATAAACGTTCTAGTACATTTTAATTTAAAAATATTAAAACCCTAAAACATTTAGTAGCTACGTAATGAATAGTAATTAAAAATGGCTGCCACTTTATTCCGTGTAATGCAGCTAAGACCGGCTTGAGCTATAATAGGAGTCATTTAACGAAATTGAGCCCGTGGTTGAAAACCGGCCAGTTTTTGAATGTTTGATAACTACATCGTGCATATTAAAACGTGGAGTGGAAATTAAAAGCCTGTAAAATTGAATTCGCTGTTGATGTACGAACAATGAAGAAAAATGAGTAGTAACATCGTTAAAAACATTAAAACAAATAACTCGATGCTAATTTTTTTTTGTTTAGAATGATATATACTTAATTTAACGCTTATATGAGTTTTTGACAAAATAGTCAAGAAAAAGTATTATAAATAGAAGGAATTATATAATTATATTTATAGATTGGTCTACTTACTAGCTGTCATTTGATACCCATATTAGTTAAAAAATTCGTCCTACCCTCATGTTTCCAGGCGCATAAAAAATATAGCCTATGTCAGTCACTAAACTGAGATGATTCTAATGATATATCATACGTCAAAGTCCGTCAAGCCGTTTGGGCTGTAGCGCGTGCCAAAGAAATGTACATACTAACAAACAAACATACATACATACGCATGCTCGAAAATAACATTACCCTCCTTCACGAAACGCAAATCACACGTTAAGACCGATAAAGACTTGCATTTCCAGCAAACAAATTAGAAAATCTATTTAAAATAGCTTCCAGCGTAACTGCTTTGAACAACACACACCTGTTTCGAATGCAACGCACACCATCAAAGGCTCGCTAATGACAAGTAAACACACGTCGTTTTCACTGTAACCCACACGCTTTGAGTACAAAGGAGTAATCGCTCAATGGAAGTTTTATTCTAACTACCATTGAACTAGAAACAAAGGCCCCATGTTGGGACATTCGAATATGAATGAAGTTTTGACTAAAAATAAACAAATAAATATAATGGATGTTTAGTATGCTTTTGTTTAAAGGCATTTAAAACAGATATTGCATACCCATTTGCACAGCTTATTTTCGATGCACAACATGCTACTAAATTTGCAAAATAATTGAGTACATAGATAGTCACTTAAGCTACATATATCTCAAAATATCCAGAGTCTCTACATATTGCTTTAAAAACCATAAACGCCTACAGACCACTGATCTACAGACAACAATATACACCATCCATACAATAGCACATAAGATAGTATATTAGGTGCACCGCGTAAAGCAGTTCTTACGTTAGTGAAAGGGTGTCGTTGCTGGCTTTTATTGTATATATCTTGACCGTTGCCGATCCACCTGGTGGGGCGGTCTCCATACCGGTCTGATACGCAACGAGATTCCGGGTTCGATTCCCGGACAGACAGACTGATGAATTTAGACTCATGTTGTGGGTTTGGGTGTTTGTGCATTCGTCTTTGTATGTGTACATGGCACCCACGACACAGTAGAAAATCCTACTGTGGGGCTATGAGTGTAGAAAGCGTTATTTTTTCATCTTAGTCCTGGGAAACATTGCATGTAGGATATTCTACAGATAGATCTCTGTTCTATATGAAGTAGGTTACATATGCCCATGGACGGCAGTGGACACTTATTGATAGACCGCATACTCGTTACCTCTTCATTCTTACAAAATAAATAAATAATATCGCAATGATATCATAACACACCGCAATATTATATCTCAAATTGCTATTGCAATATTTTCGCTAAAGGTTCACAATATATTTATTGTAGTCGTATAGCCCCACAGTCAGCGATGTATCACCTACTTTATTCTAAAATCTATATAAAGCTGCCATTATAAAATTTTCTCCGATACCGTATCGCCTAAGTGCAGTCTATAGAAAAATGTTCTACCTCGGACCAACCTTGCGATACGAATAACTTTCAGATTGCTGAAGTTACGTTTCATAATATAGATGCATACATATTTTTTAAAAGAGCTCGAAGCCCATCTTTTTGTAAGCGACTGCCATCTATAATCTATATCAATCCTTACGACATTGGACTTCTGTATCGTTGCTAACTATAAGGAGTGAAGAACTAAAATTTAAACAACTCGTATACTCTCCCTCATGGTGCCCTTTACACCTAAATACAACAGTTTTTAATCCTACCATTATAAGGCCGGAATAAATATTACGATGGTGTCTCTAATATCGAATCGCGAAGGTTTCTACAACTACACTAACTAAAACTTTGCCGTAAAGCATATTATAAAATTTCTGATTACTTAGAAGACAAAGCAGCTTGGAACTGAGCAATAGTGTTTATTTCAATGGTTAATTGGTTGTTAAAGTGTAGCGTATCTTGCCAAACAAGCCTCATGTTTAGTCAAATTTAAGGCATGATACTGGAGCTATTTTTATTGCAATGTAAAAAAAATGATAAAAAAAAAGAAAGAAAAAAAGGTATGATACAAAAAAAAAAAACAAACCCGCTGAGTTTCTTGCCGGATTTTCTCAGTTGTGGTCGTGTTCCGATCCGGTGGTAGTGTAACAAAAAAATATTGTAACTGACAATTAATAAGTGCCCCCGTAGGCCTATGCAAAATAAAGACATTTTATTTCATTTCAATTCTTTTAAATCGCGAGGCGTTGTCTTTCTTATTTTGTCTGAGTCGACAAGTATTCCTTCCTTACTCCTTCTATTGCATAATAAAGCGAGTTGCATTCCATTAAAATGATTATAACTTATGTTTAATTACGCAAAGGTTAATTAAACACGAAGCCTCGTCTCGTGTTCCGATCTCCAATGCCATCAGCGTGGGTAGTTCGAAGGTGACACTAGTGCTAATGGAGATACCATGTAGGTACGCAAATAAGGGGATATATGTATATACACATGAACATTACTGTTACAATAGATTGACAAACAACTAGAAAAATTGTTAAATGCATTAAAACAAAAAACCCGACTGCTTATGATGTATATTTAATATAACGTTTTTTGAGTTTTCGTCAAAATAGACAAGTAAAAGTATTATAATATACATATACATTGACTGGCAGAGAACGCCATTAGGCATTAAGTTTGCCCTTGTAACACTTAGTTTAAGGTGTTTCAAAAAAGTAAATAAATAAATATACATACATGCATAATTATACACATTAAGAATGGTCTATTTACTAGCTTTCATTTGACATCTATATTGTCGTAATAGTATAAAAATCGTCCCGCCGCCTCCTTTTTCCTCTATATCCAGGAGCCATTTCTAAAAATCAAATAGCTTATCTCACTCTGCAAACTGAGACGATTCTAATGATGTGTCACACGTCACAATCCGTCAAGCCGTTTGGGCTGTAGCGCGTGCCAAAGAAATGGACATACATACTAACAAACATACATACAGACGCTCGAAAAAACATTACCCTTCTTCTAACGCAGTCGGTAAAAATAGGTTCCGCCTAAGGTGGCTATGGAAATGTTACAACAATAGAATGTTTGTTACACGCAAATATACTTACTACCAAACTTTTTCAAAATCTGAGTTAACACAAAATGAAGTATCTTCGCGAACTTATTCCAATAAATTTATTACCCGAAATTAAGTACAGTGCCTACTTTTCCATAAAGTGCCTACGGGTGACAACCCTACTGTTGCTAGAAGGTGAAAACAGGTATGGCGGTGTAGCAGCAAACGTACATGCAGCCCACCTGATGATAAGTGGTTACTGCCACCCAAGGATATCTGTAAACACCTTCATATGGAACAGGGATTCTATCTGAAGTTGATAACGAATGCCGAGGACCCCGAGGATGTCCGAGGACTAAGATGACTGATGAAGAACTGCTTCACGCTAGAAATAGGTGTGGCGGTGGTACTTTCCCGGTCGAACTACACTGTTCTACCACCTGGCAACTGAGGTTAACGTGTACGTCATATGCAATCTCCTTACCATGTACCTGATGAGTAAATCATGCACATTTAACACCAAATTATCATCCACAAACTCAATGCTACAAACGTCACTTCGTTATTGACTTTAAGTTGCAAATTGGTAAATTAACACATTTTGAAAAGTAAATCGTAACTCTCAGTTTAGCTTCTTAAATATTTTATACACATATGAACAATATAAAGCGGATTTAAATTAACATAACCGTCGTCATTACATACGTACAAATAACGGTATATTAATATGATCTTTGTTATTTACATTTGATAAATGGCAATGCAATGTCTGTGATACTCGCTCATGTAATGTTACATTACAAACATGGTTTATGCGAAAGTTTGTGTTTGCGTTACTGATTCACGCAAAAACAATTATGACATGAATATTTGTGACAAATATAATATTTTTTTATTGTGGTACATGGCTGAGGTGGCCGGGTGAAAAAAACTCGTACTGTGATATAATCAGCAGGTTGTAGATCTAACGTATTTCTACCAGGAAAGAACCAACGCCACACCTGTTTCTAGCATGAAGCAGTTCTTGCGTTTCGGTAGAAGTGTGGTTGTCGGCTCACTTATATATGAGGCGACTATCTTAGTCCTCAGGAGTAGCAACGCATCTATGATCGACTTCATATAGAACCCCTGTTCTATATGAAGTTGCTTACAGACCGTTGGCGGCAGTAACCACTTATCTGGTGGACAGTATGCTTGTTTGCTTCTTCATTCTTATACATATACTTATACAATTTAGTGTGATTCAATGTAAAATCTTATAAATAAATAAAAAGTACGGAAATATAAAGTACGCACAGAATTCAATTAATGAAGCCTTGTTTTGAAATAATTAGAAATAAAATGGGAACTTTTAACTGCGCAGTTGATAAGATTGGCGTCATCACTTTGAACAGCTGTTTCAAGTCTGGGTAGAAGTCAATATTATTGGGGCCGACATTGAAAACAATATTTGGATTATTGAAACACAATATAATACTAGAACGCAAGTAAGTAGTAAATAAAGCTTTCTAAACTGTAGTAGTCTGTACCATGGACACACAAAGACGAATACACAAACACCCAGACCCTGAACAGAATCTAAACTGATCATTCAGATGTCTGCCTGGTTGGGGATCGAACCCGAAACTCACTGCGCATCAGACCCATACGGTGACCGCTCCGTCACGCGGGTCGTCAAAAAAGTCATAAACTTCGGAGATTAAATTTATAGTTCTCCATCTCTCAATTATCGAACACGATTCGCACTGATGAAGTCCGAACGAACTAAGCTTAACGACATGGATATCAAAATTAGCAAGCTGAAGTGGCAATGGGCCACATCGATCGAAGGACCGATAACCGATGAAGAAGAAATGTCTTCAAGTGGCGACTAGGTACGGGCAAAAGGAGCACAGGTCGAGCAGGAATGACATGAAGAAGACAGCTAGAAACCGTTGGATTCGGAAGGCGTAGGACCAGTTAGTAACAAGTAAAGGAAGCCTTTTCGATGTTGAGTGCTGGACACTCAACTTCGAAAAGCTGATGGAATTTCCAATTTTACATTTTAAATTTATTGAGAATAAAAAGGCGAATAAAGGAGAATAAAGATTTATCGCACATTGAGAATAAAAAGGACCGGACTTAAAGTTTTGGTCTGGTTGGTCTATCAGTCTAACGAATTAAATAGTGACTTTAGTGCTAGAAAAGGACTTTCATAAGTGTTATTCGCCGGATCTTTTCAGTTGAGGTCGTGTTCCGATGTAAGAGAAAATATTGTAACTGACAATTTGTGAGTGCCCCCGTAAGCCTATGAAAGATAAAGACCTTTCATTTCATAACTTTTAAAAAATGTATGTCGCTTTAGGAAACTGCACAAAACGCAAATTTAGAATAAGGTTCCTTTTATCCTTATTGCGCAATATAAAATATTATTAGCGTATTCCTAGGCAATATGAGTAAATGTGAAACAGCCTAATTATAATAATAAAAAGAATTAGTATTAATAAAAAAGCAACACGTGCATTATAAACTAAACAAAGGTCAAGGGGACAATGCTCGTAAAAGTTATTCGCAAATTGACTACAAATGAGTGAAGCACATCGGCATGAAATGGGTTCGTGATCGCATCCATGTTGCTATAGGTTGTTTCATACGTGCAGCAATAAAAAAGACAATATTCATACTGATTGACACGTGTGTAAAATTCACACTTATTGGTTTACAATATTTGGGTCAATCCTGGTATGTTTACAAAACCTGTGGTGGAAGAGTCCACTCTCCTCTCTGGTCGCCTAACATGTTTAAATATGAGTATAGTACAGTATAAATATTTAAAATAATTTATAATAATTAGATATGTAGGTACTCGTAAATACACGCAAGTTGTAGCTGGCTGACTTACAAGGCGACGAAACGCATTTGTAATAGATTTAGACCTTGTTCTAGATAGAGAAATTTCCATGGGCGGTAATGACTGCTTACCGTCAGGAAGTATGCAAGCTTGGTTGCTAATAATATCTGATGAAAATGTTAATTTAAGAACGATAGACTGGTTTGATTAGCCCTCCTAATGCTTGTCGTCAACCCTCTGTGCTAGTCACGTAAATTAGTGACCTTCACACACCTTTGATAACGTTTTAGGTAACAAATGCCAAAAACATACATAACATAACCTTTTGTACTTGTATGTTATTTTTTGTATGTTAACTTTATACACTATAAAGTAAGAGTAATTCAAGAGATAAATACATAAAGATTTCATTTGTTTTTCTTAAAAAACATACATACACAGATACAGACATATTTTCCACTAAAATGCTAATTCAATAACGCCTAGATCGCATACATTTGAGGAAAAGCAATTATGGGGTTATATTATGAACTCATATATCAGTTCATGGTCATGCTAACAGCATGCCGCTTTGCTTTTTCAGTTGAGAACTCAAAGCGTGTTAAACGCCTTCAATATGAAGACGCCTTACAACCAGTCCACGCTAGTAGCACTCGTT
>DWNE01009363.1:0-10949 GCA_018249875.1 Cecropterus toxeus | reverse complement strand
AGCCGGCAACCACACCCTTCCACCGAAACGCAAGAACTGCTTCACGCTAGAAATAGGTGTGGCGGTGGTACTCCCCACCACCTGTTAATAAAAATGTATGACCACCACCTGTTAAAATGTATGACGATTTCTTGAACAGTTACTAAGTGACAGGTTACAATATATGTTCTTACAAGCCATTTCAATAAGGTAAAACGACTAAAACCCCACTGTTCGGAAAGTGGTAATAAATTTGTTACAGAAGTAGAAAGCTCATTATTTACGATTGAACAACGTGCAACTTTCCCGAGCTTTCAGTGTAAGCTCTTTAATATTTATGAAACAAACTGTACAATATGTTGGTGCTAGGTTGCATTGTAGGCTTCACGACCAGTTAGGGAAAGTTTCCGTTAACATATATTTGCACGAATACATTCGTTTTTGCAAGTTCTTATGGTTCAAGGAATAACTCTAAATATGGGGGACTCTAAATATCGAGGACTTTCGTTCAGATATAATTTGCAGGTGGTAGAACTCTTTGAGATTCGATTCCCGAAGCACCAACGCTGCACTTATTTCTGCGTCATAACAACAGTGTTATGCATTGCTGTATTCTGCAATAAAAGCTTACTGACATTTAAAAATATTTTTGTAAAGACTAAACATGAAATTTTATTCCATTTGATTTGTATGATTTTATTTATTACTAGCTGTGGCACGTGGTTTCACCCGCAATCTCAATATATTAAAAACAAACAAACATAGTGTGATGTTATATAGCCTAAAGCCTTCCACGATAATATTTTTTCAATTCGAAACAGTTTTACCTGAGATTAGCGCGTTCAACTAAACAAACTCTACTACTTTATAATATTAGTATAGATCGGGATTACCTAATGTAACATAAAACGAACAAACAGTGCTAACGGTGCACAAATGATGATCAAATTGGATACTTAAAATGTACACATGATCTTATATTAGAAAAAAAAATAAGTTTTGTCGAACATCTAAAAAATATTCATTAAAATCTGTATATAAAACATACTTAATGGTACCTATATCTATGTATAAAAAAATTATATGTGTGATTTATATACGACATGATGAGATTTTTTTGGATAATTAGTGAATCTTTAAGAGAAATGAAATGAAATGACTTTATTTTGCATAAGCCTACGGGGACACTTACAAATTGTCAGTAGAATATTTTTTTGTTACACTACCACTGGTTTGTCTTACACTACCACCACAACTTAAAGTTGATTAGTCACCCGTAAGAAAGATACTGAAAAATATTAGATCCCTCATTTTATATAATATTTCTTTAATACTAAGCTAAGATGTTTCTTTAATACTAACCCTTGTGCTGTCCTATTTATAACTCTTTTACTAACATATTTTGTAAGAAAATTTTAATACTAACCTATGGAACCCAGGGTCTGACATAAACACTATTATTATTATTATTATTATTATTATACATACAATAACCATAACTGGATAAAAAAATGAGTGGTATCCATGTTTCGTCATATTAATACACAATTAACTCGTGGTAGAAATGGAAGTCAATCAATTTTTGTATGGCTTACACAGTTCGATGCATCTTATAATATAAGCCTTAATTACCGACATATCTATAAAAAGTTAATCAAACGAAGCAATATTACTTGTTTACTGAAGTTCTTATATAATAGTAACAACTAACGAGCATGCTGTCCATCCGATGGTAACTGGCCACTACCACCCACTGACATCAATCCCAAATCACAGTAGTCTAACTTGAGATTGGCCAAAGATATAAAGATGTATTGCTACCCATAATCTCTAGGTTGGAATGTATCGAATAAGTATGTCACCCTTACCACACCTTCGAAATAAAAAACAGCACTACCTAGCCCTACTGTTATTAAAAACGAATAGGCGTAGGAAACCTTAGTTACTTGACACACTTGCAAATTTATCCCAAATTGAATGAGGAAAGCTTCCTGTGGGTTCAGTGGTACCGGCACGGAGCGGGCTCGCTTTTAATCCGGTTCCATGCGCGTGCGCATCACTCGCCAACCTGCAGTCCGACCGCGCTAACGCGATACCGTACCGTGCTAACATTGCTAAATTAATACAATACAAATTAATCATGTATAAATCATTGATTTTATTTTGTGCTGTGTGCTTGGTGATAATAGGTAAGACTTTCAAGTTTTGATTTTTGGGTAATTGTTAATGAAATATTATAGGTTTTCTAAAATGCAAATATTTTATATTGAATTAAAAGTACAAATACCAACGTAAGAAACAAATAAGATCTCAAAAATGCAAATATGTCGTACACGTGTAAAGAGGCTTACAGATAACATATAGATCGTAAAAAGCTCTATCAAGGCTATTAAATTGTTAATTAAAAAATAATTGAAACCTTAATTCAAGATTCCAAGTTTTGTAGTAAGACCGGTCTCACAAAAAGAGCAATGTACTCAATTAGACCGGTAATTAGTTTAAGTTTTACATTTTTATACTAATGACGAAATAACGAAAGTATTAGAGAGTGCAGATGCACGAGATGAAATAATTAAATTGCAAATAATCGTACTTATAATTTATTAATACGTATTTTTAATATTATATGGGTATATTTTATTTTATTAATACTTAAGAGAATTATTGCGAAAATATTCTTCGTATAAGCAATATATTTAGACACTTAAATGTAGGGATTTAAAGAGATATTTCTCCACTTAATGTTTATTTCACTAAGTTTATAATTAAAACATATCATCAAAAACATAAAATTCATATAATAGTTTTGACCGTCATCTGTTAATTAATATTTTGCCTTTAATACCACAAGTACCAATTAACTCAGGTTATCTTAAACAAAAGCCTCCGGACAAACTAATTACATGTGTATTAAGAAAATTTATTCGAGTTATAAGTCACGACAGAATCGGCAACGAATCGTGATATATCTTTTCCGCGTCGTGCTTTCAATAGCGTATTTTTTATTTAAAACGCCTATATAGCAATCAATTATCTTCAGTAATCATGCCAACAAAAAATATGTGATTCACGCTATGAGTCTTTGATTAGATGCCATGAAATTAAAAAAATCATACGTGTAAATGGCTAAAGATCACTCAATTTATTTAATATATTGTAGGAGAAATCGATTCGCAATTTTTAATATTAAAGAAAACAAGACTCCTGGTTAATATAGGTATACCTATATTAGTTTACCTACCTAGTCTACCTACCTACAGTCTAGTGACTGTTTAAATACGCATTAACCGTTATTTAATATAACCGTTAATTAATATATTTAACCGTTATTTAATTAAATATTGCTTTGAAAAAATATGTGATCCTAAGACTGAACTTTGAAGAGTCCAACACGCTAGAAAAAGGGAATATATGTAGTGGTATTTCAGGATAAATTTCCACATAGATAGGTGTAGATAAATTTTATGAATTTGAAGCAAATTCTGTCTAGAGATAACTAGACTGCCGCCCGCGAGCATTTGTTATCGACACTAGATACTATTATAACTATACCCGATCGATATACCTGTCGATCACACATTATCTCCCTGAAGTCTAAGAACACTAAAAAGTCTACCTGTCCAACACACGCCAAAAGCCAAAGCCATTACACACTGACTTTTAATACTGCTTTTATGAAGCAGAAATAAGTGATGGCAGGTGGCAGTGGTGGCATGGCTTTACCACCGTAATATACCTTTTTATATCTTGTACCAACAGTGCTCCCGTTTCCCCTCCAGAAGTTCGTAAAATGTATCTGCTGCACTATATAACAATATAGTGCAGCAGATACATTTTACGAACTTCTTATACTGTTAATAAGAATTTCTGATCCTTTGGGATAATAATGCTTTAACCTTTGAATAGGTTTCAATTACACTGTTATGTGATTTTTATGGTCAATGGCCATGTACAAATGTTAACTGATAAACAAAGACCATTGAGCACCTCTGGTGAACTACCTCTAACACCTACTTATTTTGTTATTAAACAAATGGTAATAATGAACTTGTAGTCAGTATAAAATCTCTGATAACCCCAAAATAAGTACAGGTAAACAATATACAATAAACTATGAGAAACATTAAGAAGCAGGATGTAAAAGTCATTACGTTTATACATATTAAAATTTTAATGATATCATCGTTCTGAGAAAGATACCAAACGGAACGAAGCCTATTCGAGTCTTGAAATAAACCTACCTAGTGATACAAAAAGCTAATTGATCTGACTCAGTTCACATCCGTTGTACCACTTACTTCGATCAGATTCTCACTCTTTCTTCCAATACTGTAAATGTTAGTTATAAAAATCAGCTGGTTTTACAAGGATAGCAATGGAAAGCGCCTTCGCCCTTACATGGTGCGACGCAACTGAATAAATTGGAATTTTATAATAATGCAAAAACAAACACGATCAACCTGTTCCAAGTCGGCGTAGGTTACACACCAGTGGTCAGGACAATGACTTTCTCATTACGACTGGACTTGGTCGTGACCGATTTAAGCGCGAAGAACGTCTTCTTAATGCCTAAGCTTAATACTATCGAAAGTTTCCTATTCTATAGTTTCAGAAATGTGATTCGTCATTCTGTGCCTCGTCAGTCAATTTCGCGGTCTGACATCATTTAATTCGAGAAAATAAACATCATTTAAAGTTAAAATATTAAAACAAAAACCTAAAAACGATGTTTTTAAGTATTTATTAGTTACATAGTCTATGTCATTCTTCAAACTGAGACGATTGATATGTCATATGTCACAATTCGGCTAGCCGTTTGAGCTTTAGAGCGCCAAAGAAATGGACATACATTTGCTCGAGAAACATTACTTTCCTCGGTAAAAATGTAAACGAAATCATTTTCTTCAATTATTTGGGAGTTTTAGTCGTTCCGTGCAAAAAATACATAAAACAAACTTTTTTAATTATACATTCGAATGATACATGTCGAGTGTCACTTTTGTATTTTTTTCTTAAAAACAGTTGGATTAATATGAATATTACATGTTTCATGCTCTTTGTATCCTACATTCGTGTATCGTGTGTATCATACAAAATCGAATCACGATAGACTTACACGAAATTGCAGCAATTTTGTAGTATGTAAATATTATTTGAATTGTTTCATTTTAATGCTTATTTTCACATCACTATAATAATCATAACATAGTTTTTTAGTTTGTCTGTTTAACTTTTTTTAATAGATTGAAGTAGCAAGTCCATCTGATAGTAAGTGGTTACTGCCGCTCATGGATATCTGTAATCTGTAAGCAACTTCCTAAAGATCAGGGTTCTATTTGAAGTATATCACAGATGCGTTGCTAGTCCCGAGAACTGAGATAGTCCCCTCATTTATAAGTGAGCCGGCAACCATACCCTCCCAACGAAATGCAAGAACTGCTTCACGCTAGAAATACGTATGGCGGTGGTGCCTCCCCGATCGAACTAGAATGGTTCTACCACCTTAAATTTATCTGTGTATATATAAGATAATCTTAGAAACTATTGAATAACTATAATTAGGAACTACGTTACTCTTTAAAGAAACAGCGATTTAGAATTACTTCAAGAAGTCGAAAATAGAATGTTAGAAATTAGAACATTACGACTTACTTAAAGTTCTTCATGTTTTAAAGGTGCGAAAAGTAGTCATAGTCCTCGTATAGACTTGGCATAATAAACCTTTTAATAATTTAAAAAAATGTTTTCACCAATTTTTGTTTTAATAAAACATTATACATATCACTGCTTTACATGAATAATCGCTCATTACTGGACATGGTTTTTGAAATGCGATCTAAAAAGACAACCAGAGCATAGAGTACAAATAATCATAGTTAAAAAATAAACTGCTTAATCTCTTTATCTATTTCCAGTAAGAACCGAAATTTCTCGGTTCTCTGTGGTTTCTCATGTGAGTTCAATACGTCCATGGTTCACATTACTTACAATGAACTATTGTAGATCGTTTCAAGTAGTGTTTAGGTAGTCAGGCGAATAGTTTACTTCACTAAAGCTTACAAGTTCCAATACTTATACCAGATGTTTATCGATTATACCAAAATAACAAAATGTTATGTTTTTCACGTAGTTTCAAAGTTAGCTGATAAAATAAAAAATAGTTTTGCCTTTTAATTTAAGTCTTATTAACCTACAAGGCCTAATATGGTCAATAACATCGATCAGAAACACCAGAATTTGCTTATGTACCTAACTACATACCAAAGATATAAACTAGTATGGAAGATTTGCAAGTAAAGTTATTGCAGACTTACTGGAATTATTTTCCCAATGTCCCGGCAGATAAATAAGAGAGAAATAAGAATCGACCCGCGTGAACGAGCTGTCACCATACCGGTCTGACACGCAGTGGGTTCCGGATTCGATTCCCGGCCAAACAGATATCTTAATGATGAGTTTAGATTATATTCTGGGTATAGCTGTTTGTTTAATCATCTTTGCGTTTGTCCATGGCCCCCACGACACAGGAGAAAATTCTAATGTGGGACTATGAGCGTAGAAAGCGTATTTTTTTAAACAATTAAATTTAATTTGGGAAACAAATTCTTATAATGATTAAAAAAAAATATCAGGCCAGCCAGACCCTTAAATAATAGTTTTACATAACTATACCCGGGTGTTAATGTAGGTAGGTATATCTCAGTAAATTAACTTACGGAACAGATAACTCTAATGTGATATATATATAATATATAATAGAGACGTGTAAAAAATATGTTTATTTTGAATACGAATCTTATTAATGATAAGAAATATAAATGTAAATATGTTTGTCTATGTAAGTCTTGACCTGATTTATAGTCTAAACTTTTGGATTATATCCATGCCTGCCTATTATAAGATCTTTGACACGATTCTAATTTAGATAACTTCATATGATTTTATTTGAACATAATACTTTTTCAGTTATATACGAGTTACTTTTGTGACCTTCGGCTGGAGTGTTTGAATCACTTGATTTGTGTAAAGTTTGGTATTCATGGGCAACATTGACCACGTAACATAAAAAACTTTTATTAACATCGAATTCTGTTCGCAAATGCAATTCATAGAACCTGATACAATGCTACGGTATAATACCACAGGCAGTGGTCACTAAAACCTGATGCATGGACCATAAAATACCGAAATCAATTATCCATGACAATAACGTAATATTTAGTGTCCATAGAATCTGGGGCACCAAACAAACGAACGACAAATAGATGTACTTTCTATGTACTTTCCACTGAAACTGACTTATGATCTACGGCCTTGATTTTAAGTTTAAATTCGGTCCCATATGTGATGCGGTTGGGCGCAATTATATATGACGCGTTCACAGTTAGCTAGCAATTTGAGAAGCAAAAACTCAGCCTCGCGGATGGACCAGCAGACCGTTAGACGAAAGCCACTCACTCCACCGAGCATAGGGTTGCCACCCGTAATTTATTAGAAAGTATTGCACTTGATTTGATTATCGTATTTTATAATTTATAGGTGTGCCCATAAAAACACGTATCTACATTTTTTGCATGTAGGTACGCGAAAATACTTTATCCTACATGATAAAGTATTTTCGCCACCCGTGTGTAGGGGCGGACACGTGCCGGTTTGACGCGCAGTGGGTTCCAGGTTCGATTCCCGGCCAAACACACATCCGAATGTTCAATTTAGATGTTCGTTATGGGTCTGGATATTTGTGTGTTCGACTTTGTATGTTTCCATAGCACCCACGACATATGAGAAAATCCTAGTGTGGGCTATGAGTGTAGAAAGCGTCTTACATGATCTAGGATTTTAAAAAAGCGTGGTCGTTAACTTTTTTGTGTGTAACAAACATTATATTGCTGCTTAAGTTTTCTATAGCCACCTTACTTAGGATCTGGTAGAATATTATTATTTTATGCTCCAAAATCTGCAGAAACAGGTGTCAAAAATTATTAAGATGTTTCCCTTTTTTTGCCGATATTCATCATCCTAAAAGTTGCATCGGGCAAAAAATTTATTGTACTTTGAAACTGCGTACATAATTTTCTATTCTTAAAACCGTACTAGAGTCTCTTAAAGAAAAAAGTGACAACCCTAATAGTACAGCGCACCCAATAAGCTTTACAATGTCTTTACAAACGTGCAAGCGAATGTAATACATGTCATGTTTACTCTGGAACCAGAATGCTGTGGCCGAAATTCATATCATTTACAGTAGATCTCATATGAAACCGATAAATACGCGTTTGATGTCTCGGCAGAGTCGGTCGTTGCACTAAATTTACGTGTATCAGATTTATGGTTCAAAGTTATTTATATGCCGCATAATAACAAATTTCCATAAGATTAAACCGTTAGGCGATTTGGCAAGGTGTAATCAGTTTTATAATCTGTGTGTGTCTAAAGTATTACAGTGAAATCGTTAGTGTCTCGCATCTAGGCACGGATACGCTCGTAAATGTATTACATTTAACGAGTAGGTATGCGATAGATAAACTTTACCCAATAAAAAAAAATAAGAAGATTGTTTGTATTCTTTGAAATAAATAAATGAACAAGTTATAAATAAAATAGTTACCACTCACATTATGTTCAAATTTGACGACCCGCGTGGCGGAGCAATCACCATGCCGGTCTGACACGCTGTGGGTTCCGGGTTCGATCCCCGGCTGAACAGTGATCTTAATGATAAGTTTAGATTCTGTTCTGGGTCTAGGTGTTTGGGTATTCGTCTTTGTGTGTCCATTGTACCCACGACAAAGGAGAAAATCCTAGTGTTAGCCCCACACTGAACTGAGTGTAAAAAACTTTTTTACAATTTAAATAGCTCTTGAAATTCGAACCTGGAACCCTCCAGATTGAAATAATACCTAAACCTAAGTGTCCAGACCAAACAATATTCTACTAATAATAACATGTAAAATAAGTAATAAATAAATACATAAAATACACCTCCCCAATTCATCTTATTTATAAACGAGAAAGTTTATTACCTTATTCCTGAGTCTATGAATACGAGGAGCTAGATCATTAATCCTTCCGTCCAGTCTTAAACTACAGGCAGTAAACACATTTAAGTGCTTAAGAATATAATCTTACACATTCATCCTCTTCGCTATCCCATCTACAAATATAAACAGACGTGAAATACGGTTCGCTATCACAAATAAGCATAGGTATTAGCAAGTTGAACGACCTAGTCTAACAAGGAAAGCCGTAAGCGGTGTCCGCCTATCCTTAGGTTAGGATTGCCAAACATCAAAATATTAACAGGATTGAGTAGTTTTCATTTTTTTCATAATGAAACAGAGTAAAGTCTGTGTCCGTCTGTATCTTGGCGTTCTTCCTACAAAGTTTTACTTAGTCCATAGGCGGTGATTACTGTCTATCAGGTGTACGTTACCACCACAAGAAAGTAGCACCTAGAATGATATGAATGGGACCAATAATTTGTGCTCAGGTAGCCCGTCTGCCTTATCGTTAGGTTTAGGTTATTAAAAAAATAATTTTATATCAGTACTTTTCAAAGTAACATCAGACCTAAAACTTCTCAACATTAGAAAGTCGAAGTTAATATTTCTGTTACTTATTGTACTGTTTGTAAAACGATAGGATCTTTTAATATCTTGAACTTGATAAAATATCTTGACATCATATCGCGACTTCATCACAAATGCATCAATAGCTGTATCTCTGTCCAGTTAGTCGGTATATTATGTGCCTATTCCTCCTAAGCTTCTAATAAGGTACCTATTAGCTTACTGCTGGTTATACCTACTCTTTGTCTTTTAAATGCGAGTGTTCAGCACAGCCATGGGCGAATATAAGAGAGGTAGTTCTCTAAATTTCGACAAATTTCGGAGTATATTTGTCTCTTAATATGGGGTGAAAAAAATTGGAGATAGGAAGACATTATTTTTACCAACCGCTTATGTTAAACTCCCCCTTTACAAAGCTATAATTAATACAACTGTTTGTATATTGTTTTTAGTGGTAGCACATTAGTCCTCCTCTGTTTTGGTGAGTCCTATTTATTAAATTTTAGAGGCTAAACATCAGACTGTCTCCAAGCGCCTTTGCTACTTCATGCGTCCATCAAAAATAATAATCAAAATATGACAGCCCTGTCTATCTTATATCTAATGGCGAATTTATGATGCACGGTCCGCTATGCATGCGGCCAAAGCGTGCAGCATCCTCTATCTCGCCGTGACCTCAAAGATCAAACGCGTATTGTTTTATCTGCATTTACCTACCTCTAAGCACGATTTAAGGAATTTCGTGGATATCAATTCTCAACTGACAGGTCAATTCCTATTTATAATTATTGATAACAGTTATTTCTTATATGAAGGTGCAATTTGGTCTTTAATGTTTTGTTTGGCATGATATGATATTAGTCATTTCCTTTGTATGATGTTACGTCTATAAACAACTTAAGTATTCTGAAGACTTGCAATTTAATTAGCATCAGAACTAAAGGTATTGGTAATTACAGATCATCGGTCAACAGAAGGAAAAAAACGTATTAATTAAATTAAATTTGTTGGATCAAATGTGGAAAACATTTGATCCAACAAATTTAAGCTCAATGAAACTATCGTCGTCGACGTCCCATAAATGGTGACAAAATATTAGTCATTATCTCTAAAGTATAACTTCTATCATTTCAGAGGCACGTCCTCGCTGGCAGTATCTTCCTGAGGTGCCCGGATACGTTCCAGTGTACATCAGGAATGGAGACACACCACTTGAGGAAATCAACCCTGAGTTAGCCGAGGCTTTCCACGCATTGCCAGCTGGGCGAAGCGCTGGAAAGCAGCTGGAAGCCGCACCGGAGTCTCCTGACCTCCCAGCTCAAGCCGACCAGCCTCGTCCGGAGCCATTTTTGAAATGAAATGAAATGAAATGAAATGAAATGAAATGAAATGAAATGAAAT
>DWNE01009362.1:0-10950 GCA_018249875.1 Cecropterus toxeus | reverse complement strand
CTATGGCCTAAAACTCTCTCACTCTGAGAGAAGACCCGTGCCCAGCAGTGGGACAATAATGGGTTGACGAGAGAAATCAATTTTACAATAGTTTCATGGATAAAATATAAAATTTTATAGTTTGAATTTAAATATATACAAAATAAGATACTAGTAAACCATATACCTAATTTAAAAACAATTATTTTTTTTCAATGGTGCATTTGTTGAGATATGACAAGATTGCTGTCTGGCGTCGATATATACATGTAAACTGTGTATAGGGTATTTAATATTTAGGTATTAAGGGGATGAACATTTTTGGTGATATACAAATCTAGCGACGTTTTTCACCGTCAAATTGCCGAAACACGAAACCCTCTTTTTGATTTTTGAGGCAGAATGGCTATTTATCCAGGGCCATGTTTTTCATTATTAAACTAGACGACCTTTTTGCTTTTCACTGTCAACGTTGCAATTTTGGGTTTCTTTTTTATTTTATTTTTGGGAAACTTTTTAAATATTTGGCAACATTAAATGTATGTCATCCATACCTATGTGTTACTGTCTTAAAACAGCTGTGGTTGTGTTGACGTAATCTAATTTGAACGGTCCATAGAAACTTACGTATTGTGATTTAAATCTGTCATGTTTTATGTCTTCTTATTTATTGAGTCGCAGTTTCGTATTTGTATAGTATTCGCTTACATTATAAGCCAATATTTAGTATTCGTATTTAGTAGTGTTGTCGAAACAAGCTTTTAACCCCCTTAGGGGTTGAATTTCTAAAAAATCTTTCTTATCGCTCCCTTACACCATAAAAGGAACCCCTGTACCAAATTTCAAGGTTCCAGGTACAGTAGTTTCAAATGTGCGTTGATATATAAGTCAGTGAGTCGGAATTGCATTTTATATATATAGATTATAATGTTTTCTAGTATTTAGTGGTCTGTCTAGCCATCCATCGGCCTTTTGAAGTCCGCTGCTGGACGTAGGAGGAAGAAGGTGTTCATTAAATGGCGTGAATCCAACCAGTCCTGTGCTTTTTGGATTCAGCGGCTTTCCGCTGTCTCATTCCATTTTTTCTCCTGATTGGGTTGGTCTGTAGCGACCACATAATATAACGTGACTTAAAAGTGTTGTAAAGGAAAAAAGTAAATTGTTACGTTCGCTTTCTCTCATTCGGTCTTAAGAGAAATACGAGTGTTTTGCTTTTAAGCCATCTCACTGCTTAGTCTGGACCGTTAAGCGTAATCCGGAGTTGTTACCTACTTGCTAACTTTGCAACGTCCGAACGGATTGTTTTTGAAAGTGTTTTCTTGTCTTGGAATAAGTTGTCGGTATTTTTTCCCGACTGCGTCAGAGGGTAATATTTTTCGAGCGTATGTATGTATGTATGTTTGTTTGAATGTATGTATGTATGTCGCATTTCTTTGTCACGCGCTACAGCCCAAACGGCTTGACGGATTGTGACTTATGATATATCATTAGAATCGTCTCAGTTTGCAGAGTGACATAGGCTATATAATTAAAAAAATGAAGTACTGGAAATGGAGAAAAAAGGGGGGAGGGAAGATTCTTTTACTATTACGACAATAAGGGTATCAATTGAAAGCTGGTAAATAGACCAAAAAATATAAATATATATTGTAATTTACTATTTTGACAAAAACTCATATTAGTGTTAAAATTAAATATATATCATTATGAACAAAAATTTCGTTTTAAGCAGTCGGGTTTTTTGTTTTAATGTTTTTGACGATGTTACTAGTTATACAATCAAAGTACCAATCGAGCTCTCTTCGGACACTGACTGGTTTTGTTTGGAAATAATAATAAGACAGCTAATAGTGTAACATAACATATCCAATAAGTTCAAGAACAGCTGGTGTGGCAAATGACTTGTGAAGCGATATTTGAATAAACTGAGGCGATAGGATCGCGGGCTCTATCTCACCCCTGCTGAGGGTCGTCGCCCTGAGACTGTACGTTCAGGGTTCATTTGGTAACATTAGACTAGTATGTCCCCGCGGCTCTGCCTGCTTTAGTCACGTCAACGGACGGCCACCATACCGGTCTGACACGCAGTGGGTTCGATCAGCTTCGGTTCGATCCCCGGCCAGAAATGTGAATGATGAGTTAGGTTTATGGTCTGGGTCTGGGTGTTTGTGTCCTTCGTCTTCATGTCCGTGGCACCCGCGACACAGGAGAAAATCCTGCTGTGGGGCTATGAGTTTAGAAAGATGATCGCTTGATATATAAGTGAATCGGCAACCACAACCTTCCAACGAAACGTAAGCACTGCTTCACGCTAGAAATAATCATGTTAGAAATATCGGTAATGAATCACAAATAAGATCTAACCTGAGGTTGACAATAATTGTGTTGCTACCTCAGATAAAGTGCCTCGCATAGTATGTCTCCCTTACCATACAAAAATACACTTAGATCTTAGACACTTAGATCAATGTCCAGAAAACTTTTCTTAATAGTTTTCTTATTTGATAACTTCTATCTATGACTTATCTATAGCAAAAGCTTTCTATCCTTGAATGTTTGTAGTTTTATTACTGTGGAACTATTATTAGCAGCTGTTTGGATGAATCATTCGGTTAGGCCACGCGTGCCCGTTGTGTTCGAAGGACCAATATACATTTGTTTAATTTGTCACTTAGCTGATAATGGATGTAGTTTCCTTTCTAAATTGTGTCGTTTGTTGTTATAGTAGGCGTAATTGAAAGGTCTGGTTATTAGTTTGGTTCTCTTACGCTTCGATCCGCTGTGGAATTCCTTCAAATTAGTGGTTTTTATCCATCCATATATCGCACCCTCGGTGGGATAAGGGCACAAGTGCGTTTTACAATTTTTCACTACAATGATTTTACGTTTTTTATTAAACATTATTGGACAAAAAACGGACAAATTGGACAAAGGCACTATCGACCTGTATCGAAATGAGATGAAACTGAATGACTGACTTTGTTCTACCAGGCAATACGACGTTTTAAAAGCACTTTGGCATATTTAACACTATTTCGCAATTTTTGCGTTTTATGCCCTTGTCCTGCCCAAGGTGCAATATGTTGATTTTATTTTTCAAATAAATCGCGTAAGTAAATTTTGAGGGAATGGGAATACGTAGGTAATGATAAAAAGAGTAAGATAGATAAACGTAGCTTTGATTTGATACCCATATTTTCCTCTATTTCCAGGCGCCATTTTGAAAAATTATATAGTCTATGTCACTCTCCAAACTGAGACGATTCTAATGATATGTCATACGTCACAATCCGTAAAGCCGTTTGGGCTGTAGCGCGTGCCGAAGAAATGGACATACATAAAAACAAACATATATATTATATACGCTCGAATAACATTACCCTCCTTTGCCTAATAGTGGGGCAGTATTCATTAGTTATTTTGACGGTAATAAAACTACCCTATTTTTTGTATGTGTGTATTGTGTGTGTTTAAACTATGGAAATTCTGTGGAAATATCCAAATGTATTTCGGGTATACAATTTGAGTGTTTTTGGTTCAGCGCCGTGTGATTGATCCAATATTGTACACCTTGCATCATGTTTGCTTTTAAGCATGGTTTATGTAATTTGATGTATATCATATTCGAGTATACCTACATTGTTGTGTAATTTTGTACGTCTTTTATTCCAGTACAGTGTTCCTCAAACTGATGTAGTCATCGAGTGAATGACGATAGTAAAATAAAATAAACAATAGGAAGAATATGCTATTAAATAATTAGTTAAGTTCTTGTTAATAATTTTAACTAGTTATACAGCGTACAGTTTGTGTGTTCCTTTTACCATATTCGTGCTAGATATACCTACTACGTTGTGTTATTTGCTACTTTATCCTTTGGTCATATTACTGTGCATAGAATAATGTTTCCTCATAGCGTCAAAGACTGCGTTATGATTTAAAAAATAGGTCATAGTATTTTAAAATTATTCGCATAACTCCTTAGGGGTCGCTACAATAAAGATTGGAAAGCAACGTTTCTAGCATAAAAATAGATGCTACAGTAGCGATCTGCTTACATGTACATGTCCTACTACCTTATGTTATTTGTTACTTTATCCTTTGGTCATATTACTGTGCATAGCATAATGTTTCCTCATAGCGTCAAAAAGACTGCGTTATTTAAAAAATAGGTCATAATATTTTAAAATTATTTCCAATAACTCCTTGGGGGTCGCTACAATAAAGATTGAGAAGCGACGTCTCTAGTGTAAAAATAGATGCTATAGCAGCGATCTGTTTACACTTACGTGTTTACTTTATCAATTACTGAGCAGCAACGTAAACAGGACCGTACGCGTGTTTATCACACCCATAAAGCATTCAGTAGGTCAGCGAGTACTGTTGTAGCCCGGGGTTTTTATATCACTAGTGATGTAGGGTTGGCGATAGTGATGTGAGACTCCGTTTTTAAAGACTTATTGAAAAGACTGCTTACAATCGAGGTATTACTGCAAAAATCATAGTTTCTACGTATTGTCTTAACTGTGATATCAGTAATTTGGATTAGATTTTAAATCTATAGGTATGTGTACTCTATGTCTTTTGTACATCTTTTACAATATATTGAAATCTTTGACAGCCGAAATCCGTCGGAAAATAAAATTCTGTTTGGTTTAATTTCGGAGCTTCCACTAGTGATGATCCTTCATTCCGATCTTAATTAATTCAATGACCGTCGATTTTTCTGGTAGCGGTTAGATGACGTATCCAACGGAAACACAGTAATAATTTGATAATTAATATAGCTTTACCAAACAGTGACAACCATACAAATTAGAAGGTATCCGATGAATTTGCTAGCGAAGAATTTATGTGTATGAAACTAGGACATTATAGTGTGAAAGAACTCGCTTGTCAGGTGAAATTATGTAAAATATTAATTGCACATAAGAATGCAGCCCACCCAATATTACCTGATCAGGTCTTTTGTGGAAATCTGGAACCTAAATACGATAGGTTGAGCACAAATTTGTAAAACCAACTTAAGATAATATTACAATCGTACTTGTTGGTCACAGAGCTATTACTGCCCTTGAGTAAGTTGCCTCGGATTAGTATGCCTACTTTACAAAACCCTTTAGAACACCGCAGCGTTTTACATTGCTGATATTAGGCAGATATATGTGGCGATGGGACTTCCTGAGTGGACCAACAAAGCGTATTAACTTTGAAAAAGGAAAGCTAAATGGTGGAACTACGATTCTTTAATACCGTCTTATTGGACCTTATGCTGTAGTAAAACTTTACTCCACTTCCCTTATCTTTATTAAAATTGTCAGATTGACATCAAACTATCTGAACTTCAGTATCAAAACTTGGTGCTCTATCTTCCAAGATCAAAATCAATTTTACTAAAATAATTATATTCAAGTAAGTAGCCAGGTATTATGCTAACTTTCAACTTAAAGTTGTCCCACCCTCCTCTTTAAGCTTATGCAGTATTACCTCATAATTTTAATTAGGATTATCCTCCTAACGATCTCCGCGAAGTTGGTTCCGTCTTTCGCCAGCTCCAGCTACGTGGGCGACATATAAAAGCCGCACGCAGTTTTATTTGTTACGCATCAGTAATAAGGGCTATATTTCCTTGGACATGCGTAGCCTTGACAAATGTTATTTGGAACGCCGGTTATGTTTACGTTTAGTGCGCTCGTAAAGTGTTAACCCGTGAAATATAGCGTTCAACGTTATTGAACTCGGCTCTCGCATTGTTTTTATGTTTCGCAGTTCCGAGAGCGAGTGAAAGCACTTGTTCAGTAATTGTTTTCGCATACAGGTTAATTAGCGCCTCAACGCCTTCGATTGGTTCGATTTCGTTCGCTCTGACCTGATTACGTAAAATGAGTGTAAATTTACTATTCTTAGGGATTCCGTGTACTGTTTGTTGCTCTAAGTTAATCTTGGAATTCTATTCTCTGTTCTTTATACAACTTATTAGTATCTTTTTATGGTTCTACGGGAATTCGTTTGTATCGGTAAGTTGTAGCCTACTATTATATGTTCATTATGTATGATGTTGTGTACATTTGCAGTCCGCGATATTTCGTTTCTTCATTTGCTCTAAGTCTTAGTGTTCTGAGTTCTCTTTAAATACTTCCTTAATGTCTCGATTATCCACTACACGGTCTTTTGCTTTACTCCGCTGGATGTGCATGTGCAGTCATTATTACGTAAGCGTTTGTTGTGTGAATGTCCGCTAAGTGGGCGTAACTGAAACTTTTGGCTCAGTTTTAAGCATTTGCGGAAAACGAACATTGTCCTAATTTAACTTAAAGTTCAGAGGTAAGATTTTATTATATTCGTTATATTTGCCCTGCGTAAAACTACTAAACTAGGAGTATTTGTTTATCTTTACTTTATATTGGAAATAAAATCTGACATTACTTCAAAATTTAATTGAAATTAAATAAATTGGTATCGGTATTGGCAAATTAAATAAACTGAGTATGGTTTGGCCAGCGTGGTCTAAATAAATAGTTGTTAACTATTTTTTTATTAGTCTCATAACCTATCTATTAACAAGTCCGCAGCATCATCCCTTTTTATACACCTCTGCAATCTTATATCCTTCATAATGATATCTATAGTAATATATAAAAATGGGATGGTGTGTGTCTGTGTTTTACTCAATCACGCAAGAAGCACTGGTCCGATTTACATGATATTTTGCATGGATGTAGCTTATTTTACTGGTCACTCTAGAGGCTGTGATTTCGATTTTTTTCGCTATTTAAAGATAGCGACTGTTCTAGGGACGTACCTTCACTACACCGTATGGTTTCAGACTTTGATATTTCCATTGTAAGTAAAGAAGAACGCTAAAAGTAGCAAACCTGTAATGGTATATGTAATGAAACGAGTGAATATCGCACACAGACTAGCTTTTATTTCGTGAAAATAATCATAGACAAAACACTTATTCTTCTTAAAGATTTAAGTTATACCATAATACCAAATAAATACTTATTTTGATACAATATTACAACAGTATATACGAGGTTTCCGTGCAATTTTCTATCCGGAAGGTCCTTATCCCTTTTCATGTACCTCCAACGGTTAGCTAGTAAAACTGACATTTTTTGTCACGCAGCAAAACACGGGTTCTTCAGTTAAGTCTACCATAGAAACCATAGAAAGAAAGTTGGTGAGGTTCTTGCCTTTAATTTTTAAATTAAGGCTCCGCGTGGCGTGTTGTCTATCGGTGTCTTGATACGGACGGCACCGTAATTATGTAAATGGAGGCAATCTGGTAGCGATATGTTATCGAATCTGCAGGCTGGATAGATAAGAAGTGACGTTGTAAATGTCAGGCTGGATTACCA
Source organism: Cecropterus toxeus (assembly GCA_018249875.1). NCBI lineage: Eukaryota > Metazoa > Arthropoda > Insecta > Lepidoptera > Hesperiidae > Cecropterus > Cecropterus toxeus. The sequence continues at coordinate 3,607 of DWNE01009362.1, read as the reverse complement.
AGTTGACCTGCTTTAGGAAGTAGATCATGGGACAGGGGAAATTTGTACTATAAAACTCTTTTCGTAGATAGATAATAAATCATCACATTTGTGGGTAGTGGAAGACATTGCGAGGAAGCGAATATGTCTGAAAGTCCTTTAAAATGTTCCTATACGTTTGTAAAGTCTAGCAATGACCAGTTGTACCGCGTGGTGGGCTACGGCTATTCATATTCTTCTAGTAGTTACCAATATCTAGTACGATCAGCAAAGTATTAATAATGATGACGTTAAAATTGATAGACATAGATAGGTATTGGATAGATATTGGTAGGTATTGATAGGTATTGACTGGATACTTGAAGGGTTGATACTTGAAGGGCTCTCTCTCATTCGAAAAAAAAATATCAAGAATACACAATTCATGAGTTATATTGCGCCAATAAGTCAGTTTATCATTTTGTTAAAATAAAGATCACTTTAAAACAGCTCACTGACGTCACATAACTTAAGAAAATATTAATGAAGTCTAGCTATACAGCGTTTGGTTATTATTCACAAGATTTTTAAAAGAGAAGGTACCATATATTATTAAGTATTGAAATATTGAAGATTATTTATAACAATTAGCCAATTGTTATATTTATTCCATACGTAAACGAATCCTAAAACGTGAATCATCTCATTCAAAAAGCTCCATACAATTTAGACGGCAGTCGCGCCCAATTTGATTTGCACAATGCGAACAGGGCCACTTCTGTCGCAACGAGACCGAGGTGGGTAATTAGGTTGCTTATCCTTTGCGCGAACGGATGATTTTATCGTTTTGTTCGCGTTTTCAGTGGATTTTTCTCTGTTTTTTTATTTTAAAAGTTCTTTTTTCATGAGGTCGATATATCGTTTTGGATCTTCTCTGGAGTACGAGGGTAGTTGCTACTCCCTAACTGTTCACTGCGAATAATAAAAAAAGGTTTACTTTATGTTAATAAAAAAATATAATAAGTCACCCGATTCGTTAAAAGAATCAACATATACTGCTGCATTAATGTTTGATAACTCGTCTGTCATTTGTCATTAATAAATAGTACATTAACAACAAAAGATAAATGGTATAATTTTACGATAATTCTTCATATTTCGCAGCAGAATATCGTGCCTGATACAAATTTAAATTCCCCTCCGCTCCAAAATAATCAGCTTAACTTTAATCATCATGTCGTTTTCGCAAGCGGAGATTTGAAACGCAAGAAAACATGAATGTCCAAACAAGAACTCATTATCTGTAAAACAAGCAAAAGCAAACTGAATTTATAAAGGCATTCATCGGAAGCCGATGACGTCACAGCTTTCCGGTTCTCAAGCGGTCGATGTCGCTATGTGCAAACTTCTGAAGGACGAAATACATTGGCGACGACATAAACATGACTTATAAGAAGTCATAGACATGATGTTCTATCAGTTCTAGTATATGAGTTTCCAATGGATGAATACGCTTATAAGTCCGTGACATAACCTTTTGGTTACAAACTTGTGAAGGACGAAAACTCATTGGCAACCACATTATGACTTATATTAAGCCATAGACACGACGTTCTAGTACTTGAAAGTGGTTTGTAAGTCTGTGACGTCATAACCTTTTGGTTCTCAAGCGATCGATGTTGCCATGTGCAAAGTTTTAAAGGACAAAATTTACGACCACAATTAAATATAACTTATACTAGATAGACATGATGATCTATCTGTTCTAGTATGAGTTTCCAATTTATGAATACGCTTATAACTTTGTTTGACTTGATTGGTTTCACGACCCGCGTGGCCGAGCGGTCTCCATACCGATCTAACGCGCAGTGGGTCCCGGGTTCGATTCTCGGTCAAACAGAAATGTGAATGATGAGTTCAGATTTCTGTTCTGGGTCTGGGTGTTTGTGTATTCGTCTTTGTGTGTCCATGCCACTCACGACACAGGAGAAAATTCGACTGTGGGGGTAGAAAGCGTTTATCTTCCCCTTGGTGACCATCCGTAGTTCTTAAGTAGACCCCCCTCCCTTCCCTCTAGATCTCACATAGTATTTCATACATAAAGTTTTCAATGAATTTTTACCCGACTGCGTCAGATTAAGGGTAATGTTTTTCGAACGTATGTTGGCATGTATGTCCATTTCTTTGGCACGTGCTACAGCCTAAACGGCTTGACGGATCGTGGCGTACGACATATTAGAATCGTCTCAATTTGGAGACTGACATAGGCTATATAATTTAAAAGGGGATATAGGATGAAGGGGGGAGCAATTTATACGTACATACATACGCTCGTAAAACTATACCCTCGTTCTGACGCAGTCCGGTGAAAGGTGACATATTGTAAAAAATATTTTTTGTTTTTTTCAGGTCCCAGAACAAGGTTTGAAAACTGTGAAGCAAGAATTTCCTGAAACGAATGTTAAGGTTGAAAGTAAGTTAATATAATACCTACTCAATTTAGTTTAACGATTCAGCAATTGAACCGAAACTGACAGCGGATGTCTGTAAGCTGTTAGGCATTTTTTTATATTTTTACCGACTGCGTCAGATGGGGAGGGGGGGATTTTTTTTCGAGCGTATGTATGTATATGTAATCTGATTATATATGTATGCATGTATGTTTGTTTGTTCGTATGTCCATTTCTTTGGCACGTGCTACAGGCAAACGGCTTGACGGATTGTGACGTATGGCATATAATATCGAATGTCGAGGAAAAAGAAGGGGAATGATTTTTTTTACTATTACGACAATTTGGGTATCAAATGACAGGGAGTAAAGACCAATTTTTAAAATATATATATATGTACCTATTATAAATACACATAATACTAAGAAAATATGTTAAGCAGTTGGTTTTTGTTTTTAACGATGTTATTAATTAATAATGTTTCGTGTTGCAGATACGACGGTAGAAGTCATATTGGAGCCCATGCATAGCCCTAAAAAGATGCTCGAGATAACTGTACCGAGTATAAACTCACACCAGGGACCTATGGGTGTTATAGTGAAACAAGAACCCATAGACTTCCACACGGAGACGGTGACGGGACCGTGCATCACCCACGTGTACATCAAGAACGAGAGAGTCGACAATGAATATGACATGAATGAAATCCCGGAGTGCAGCAATTCGCAGGTAATTTTGTAAGTTGCCCTGTAGTTTACGTTATTTATAAACTCACCCACGCACACACACACGCGCACGCACGCACACAAGCACGCGCACGCTCACACGCACGAACACATACACACACACGCACACATACACACACATTCGCAGGCACACACACTAGACACAGGCCATCGGTTCTACATCAGATTATGAACCATTATGATCATTTTTTACAGGAAACGGAAGAAGTCTTAACAAATGTGAAGCAAGAAGTTCCTGAACGGAATAGAAATTTTGAATGTAAGTAAATGTAAATATTCCACTTTAAAAGCAAATCATTAATCCACACTGGGCCCACGGAAGGTATCAATATTTTCATATTTCATTTCATATACCATATGAAATGGGGTTCTTCAAAAAAGGTGTGAAAAGAGTTTTCCTTTTTAGTGCACAAATCGTAGATGCGATTAATTACGTGTAAGTTTCAAGGTACG
>DWNE01009361.1:0-10950 GCA_018249875.1 Cecropterus toxeus | reverse complement strand
TTTTTATGAGAACTCTCAGATGTGCAGGTTTCCTCACGATGTTTTCCTTCACCGTTAAGCAGTGATAATTAAATTCTGATACGCACATAATTTTAGAAAAATCAGTGGTGCGTGCCTGGTATTTTAACCCCGGATACTCGATTGAGAGGCCGAGTTCAACCATTAGGCTATCACTGCTCTCACTTTGATTAATCACTATGACATAATTGGAGCTATACGTGGTCCTCTTGGTAACACCAGGTAGATATATGTGCCTATTTGTAGTAATACTTATCGTTGTCGGAAACATGATGTTTATAGTTGACTGTATTATAATTAAAATAATTTTAAAGTTTCGGATTATACTCTGTTCAGAATTTTAATTACGAGTGGAGCTGTTTTGGAAGTTAACATTAAGCCGACCTTTGTATATATATAAAAATCTCATATGACCTAGAAATGTAATTTTAAAGTTAACAGCCAATAAAAAACAAATTTTCAAACTAACTAGTTTAATGCAGAATTAAGTTAAGTATAATATTTCACGCCGCTATCCTATTAATTTACGATCATCTTCACAGACAAGTAAATGCGCTTGACAGCAAAGACGCGGCCCGGTCTATGAAGAAGACAGCATACTTTATTAATAGTCTCGTATAACACCGTACTTTATCCGTGTTTAACTTGTTTGGACTATAAATAACAGTCATCTTGCTAGGAGGACATTTAGCTCTTGGAATTATTATGGTACTCTACATAGATTAATATGACGATTTATGAGTATAATTTAAATGCATGAAGGAGATTGTTTTGTTGCACTATATTAAACTGACAGAATAACTTTTTATGTCCCACCGCAGATTTTTCTCCTTTCTACTGGGGAAGGCTTGCAACATTCCTCATTATTCTTCACCAGTTTAGTGGAGGACAGTATGGGTCAGTGTTTGAAAGTCTCCGAAAAGTTTTAAGGAGTTTTATCCAAAAATAATTGACCCAGTAACAAGCACGATAAGCAAAACCTTAACATGCTTTCTAAAATACTGCATAGCACATAAAATGAGCCACTAACCACATCCCGATTACGCCCGACGTTCCGTAACTTTGTAGATCAGTTAAGACCTAAACAGGCTATACGCTAGAAACAATATTTTAATGAAAGTCGCGAGAAGATCTCAATATTTAACAGCAGTAATTTAAATAGTTAAAATATTTTCTTCACTCGCAATGCCAACAATAACAATAGCATCTCCTCGACATATTTTATTGTTATACGTACATGTATTGCGGATTGGATGGCTTATTGATTATTAAGTAACCATGTCTTTCTTGGCATATCGTGCTATTTTGTGCCATTATATCGTGCCTTGGTGTGCATTATGTCGTGCATTTGGTGTCGGTCTTTATTTGCATCTCCCGCTCTTGGTTACCCGTGGAGGAATGTCGAAGGATACCACTAAAAGACAAAATCCAGAAGATAGTCAGCAGCTTGCGTGACATCAACACCAAAATATCAGGCGATTATGGGCAAAAACATCCATTAGGGGAAGTCTTTTTCCAGTAGGGGATTTAAAACGCTAATGATTGGATGGATATCTGGTGAAATATACTGGGTAATAAACCTGAAACCTCGTCACGCCAAGGTGATCAATGATTTAGCCAAGCCTACATGATGGAAATCCACACTTATCAAGTCTTTTAATTGCAAAATAATGTAAAGAAGTGTGGATGATTGTGTTTGGAGTGAGTCGTGCTCCAATAGCCGCACGTTTGGAATGCATCAGAATGCATGCAATGGGTGTAGAAAACGACGCGTGATTTATCGCTCATTGTAAAGTAGGAGTATTACAATGTTAGGCTCCACTTATTTCACGATTATATGAATTAGTAAGTGCTCATAGGATGATAGCATTAGTGTTCAGTGATTCTGTAAATATTTATAAAATTACATATTTTAGGTCACATTAACACTTATCATAGTTAGATTTTGCACATATTTACAACAAATAACAAATAGAAGTAAACGCTTAATTATGTTATTATAAACAATGGATACTTGCTGGGTGTTTTGAGTGGAATCAGCAAAATAGTGTCATTAGTCAAACTTACTCAAAAATTCGACCTCAATACCAAAACTACAGAACTAAGAAAAGCTTAACTATCGGATATATCAATCTTTATTTTTGATTATACATAACTTGTATTTTTATTTTAGATAAATGTCACCATACCAATCTGACCCGCAGTGCCTTTCGGATTCGATCTCCGGCCAGACAAACATCTGAATGATCAATTTAGATTTCTGTTCTGGGTCTGGATGTTTATGTATCTGTATTTGTGTGTGTCCAAGGCACCCACGACACAGAAGAAAACCCTAGTGTCAGGCCATGAGTGTGGAAAGCATTTTTTTAAATATGTGTTGCATGTTAGACGGACTTCTAAACTTAATAGAAATATATTAACAATACTACGTCAAGTTCAGTAATTTTACTGTTATCCTGGGTTATTTAATGTAATTATCATTAAAGCAAATTAGGTACATAGTTACAAAGAAGTTGGACCAGTAGGCGTAAGGTGACTAGACAACAGTTGTTAGCTCAAAACAAGCGGAGTTCGAAACATTCTTCGCCACATGACAACTTTTAATGAGGACCTACCGCTAAGCGCTTTGTCGACTTTCCGACGAGCGTAATGAGATCTTTAAGGTTGTTAAATTAACATTTAGTTATTACCACTTCGGGAGTTATGAATATCTCTTAACAAACATTGACACATAGGTATGTTCATATTAATTAATTGAGAAAACATGCAGGTTTGTAAGTGTAAGTAGGTGTAAGTCATTAAACGGCCTGTGCGACCTGGAATTCGAACCACGGATTGAGACGCTGAGTTATAACCATTAGGCTATCAATGCTCATTTAATAACCAGCCAACAAAATCGTAAATAGTGTTATTGTACCATAGTTAACAACGTGTTTATATAAATCTGCTGTGCCACGCAGTTTCACCCGCGTTTATTACAGAACAATCTATTGAAAACAAACAAACATAGCGTGATGTTATGTAGCCTAAAGCCTTCCACGATCAATTAACTTTTCAACACATAAACAATTTTATAATCCGAACCAATAGTTCCTGAGATTAACTGCTTTATATTATCGGTATAGATAGAAATAAAATCTATATCGCTTAAATTAAATGTAATCATTAAAGGTGATAGATCTCTTTGTGGTTCAACTTCGGAAACACCACCGCTGAATCTATTTATGTCTAATAATAATAGTGTTATACGCTGCTGTGTTCTGGTCCATCCAGGAGTTCCATCAGAAGTCAATCACAGATGCTTTGCTACTCCTGGGGAATAAGATTGTCGCCTCATATTTAAGTAAGGCGAAATGATCTTAGGATAATTTGGATGATGAGGATAATGACGATCTATATTGCGTTCTCTGGCATTGTAATATATGTATATGGTGGAAGAAATGTCGATAATAATTGAATATGAAGTATCATCTGCCTTACGTGAATCAATAACCCTCGTATTGGTTGATATCCGTAGATCAAATTTGTCAACTCTTATGCGAATAGATGGTTAAAGGTATATTTTTTTTTTCAGATTTTCGATTGCAGAGAAGTAACGACGGCAAAGGGAATGTTCGAGGCGCTTTGTAATCACATCAAATACTCGACAAACAAGGGAAATATAAGGTCATAATTCAATTTGTTCCACATTCTTAAGCATACTGATTTATTATCGCACGATTATTTATTGGCCACGGATTTTTTCGGTTATTATTCCCGTAAAATCCCATGGTACAGTTTTATGGCTCGTTCAAGTCTATCGAGATGAATAAAAGAATAAACAAAAGAAGAGGGTTCGGAAGAAAACGAAATTAAAATTCACCCTGGGGCAAAATTAAACAAAACGTTTAAAAAGTTAGGAAAGATTAATGAGATCAGGTTTTTTTGAGCTACGACATTCTTATAAGAATGGACAGGAATTGTTACAGGTTTGTAAAATTTAAAGGTGAAAAAACGGGTTAAAAATAGCCCTTATGAATAATGAATGCTAAATGTTAAAGCATTTCTTAAATACTTTATTTATTCTTAAAGGATGCACTTAAATGGATACTTGACTGACAGTAACTTTTCCTAGAACGGGACGGTTAATTGTAAAATATATTATGCTGTAAAGATAAATTCTTATAAAAACCGGCCAAGTTCGAGTCGGACTCGCAGGCGGAGGGTTCCGTAGTATTATCAAATATTTGTATATTGAAGAGAAAATATGTCGGTGTTGTCAAAAATAATAAATAAAATTGAACATTTTTCCAACTACTAACATAAGTATGTTTTTCATAGCGTTTGTATGAATATAAAGTTATGTTATTTGCTTTTTGAAAAAGTGCTACTCAAATCTCAAAAAAAAACTGTCAACTGTACCTTGTTTGAACAAGTTTTTTTTTAAGTTTTCCCTGTCATTTACAACATAATTATGTTTTATCAAAATTATTCAGTTTATTAGTTTAAAAGTTAGAGGGGGGGACACATTTTACCGCTTTGAAAGGGCTTATCTCTCATACAATTAAGAAAAAATGGTTTTAGGAACTTCAATGTTATTTTTGAATACCTTTTTAAAGACACCCCACACGTATAGGTAAGACGATTTTTTTTCGAGTTTCACTTCCATGTATTCCCCCTAAATTTAATATATTTTTTCTTTTTGTGCATAATTCGGGAAGCGGTTTACATAATATACTTAGGTACTTACCAAGTTTCAATCATGTACCCTTTAAAGTGGCTGTGATATACGGTCAGACGGACATATGGATAGACGGACAGACGGACGGACAGACAGACATGACGAATCTATAAGGGTTTTGATTTTTGTTACGAAACCCTAAAAATGGATATAATGTATAAAATTAAAGGTTAAAAAAACGGGTTACCAAAATAGGTCTCAAGGATAATAAAAGCTGAAGTGTTTATTTTAATACTCTATCCTTATAAGGTGCATTTAATTGGCCACTTAACAGGCAGTAGCTTTTTCTAGGAGGGTTTATTGTAAAAAATATTTGTGCGTTGTGGAAAATCCGTAGTTAAACAGGCAAGGCCGTTACTTAGCCTTGAGTTCTTAAATATTCTCACGTGGTTTAACAGAACTACCAGAATTTTGGTTTTAGGCAGGTATAAAACCAAAATTCTGGTAGTCCTGTTCCAAGGCTGTCCCGTCATATACATAAATCAAAGTCACATTAATAAGTATCAAATCCCGGTGCTCCGACGCTAAAATTAACTCAATGTTTAAATTAACACTACGTTACATTGAAACAATAGAAATATAACGTACCAATTTACTGTTCCCCAATTCGTATTAATAAAAAAACTTGAAATCTGTACCAGGTCAATAGGTATACTATATTTTTAATATGGTTAAACTCCTATCCGAAGTCGCCATCAAGAATTCTTTTGGACTTCATTCACTATTCAAGGGGTTAAACTCCTTGTAAATATATAGCTAATGATATAGAAACCCAGCGCCGACACTTGCAAACAAAACGTGTGCACTGATTACAGTGGGGTAAAATCTAAATTGGTCACCAAAAAAAAAAAATCACTAAACCTAAATATTTTGCGCCCAAATGTGCTTCCCAATGATGCATGTTGATTTTCGAGGCTTTTTCTACAAAAAAGTATCGGTTATATATTATGGAAAAAGAAAATTTTGCCGCCCTTCATCCGGCCGTAACGTGCCGCCCTGGGACATGGCTCCTTCTGCCCAAACAAGCTGTACACCACTTACTATAAATGAATATAGACAGCAGAGGTGTTTGGATGAAACACTCGGACAAACTTTTAACTGTATATAAACTTATGAGACAATTGTTTTAGGTCTGCAATAACAATATTCCCGCAACGTACAGACGGCAAACATGACTACAGGATATGGAACCCTCAGCTCATTAGCTACGCGGGCTATTTACAACCAGACGGCTCTGTGATTGGAGACCCCGCCCGAGTTGAGTTTACAGAGGTAAAGGTTTTTTAGACTGCTATCATCCTGTCCATACTTTCGTCCTTATATTTATTTTACGAGGACCCAACAACATAAATATTGATGTTTGACACATATAACTCTTTGTTATAATCCTATCCCATTTAAATGCATTTTGGAACTTGTATTCATATTGCATTTTCATTGATATAATGCATCATAGGCAAATTTAAAACTACGAAGGATGAGAAGATTTATCTTTTTTTCTTTTGGAAATGAGAAGGATATTCCTCTATTAGGTACTAATATCATAAAATAACAAAGTGCAGTAGCAGTAGCAGTTTTACAAAAAAAAAAAAAAAAAAAATATAAAATCTAAAACTTAATAAATTTCTGCGTGTCGATAATAGTATTTTTTACGGTTAGCACTTAAAAATTTAAATGGTATCATAAATTTTAATCTAATTATTCGCCAGACATTTAGTGCTTATGAATATGCAACATCTACTTAATCACTAAATAACATAACAATGCTATTTTACACGATTTACAAGAAGTGATTCAAGGCTTGCATATAAAAACTGTCACGAACGCAGAAAGCAGAGAGCAAAAAATCTAAGCGCATCTATTACAGACAATTGTATTGTAATGAATGTAAAACTGATTTTAATATGACTTAATTATGAAACAAAATGATTTACAAGTAATAATTACAGAAATCCTTATAGTTGCTTCTGGAGAATTATTTAATAACGCTTATATTATTTCAAAGAATAAACGGCTGTAAATGCTACGATAAGAACTCATGGGCAGGTAAATTTATTTAACTTAGTAACAAATTGAACTAATATCTTCATTACTTACAACATAGTAAGGCAGTTTACTAATTAACTACTAAGTTGTGAGAGTTATGCAACGGCTATTTCTAGCTTACTAGCTAGTAGTAGAAATTTATAAGCCTAAAACGAAGATGAAGTTCAAAACACTAAACATAAAATTTCCATCTAAAGGCAATGTTGAAAGGACACCTCATTAGACATTATATCGATTCCAATATGTTAACTCATTCCAAGCGTACAATAAGTGTATTATTAAGAATATAAATTAAATTTACTCTAAGCCTTTAGGATTATTTATTTGTATGTTACATTAAAGACATTAATATTAATGGTCATTAACAAATATTATCGAAAGTTGCGGAATAGTGTAATCATTAAAATTATTATCTTTTAGGTTTGCATTAAGCTGGGATGGACGCCTCCCGGGACATCATGGGATATTTTACCCCTGGTATTGTCAGCTGATGGCAAAGATCCAGAATGCTTCGATATTCCTCGGGAAATAGTAATGGAAGTTGAAATGGAACATCCTAAGTAAGTAAAAATAATGTTTTAATATAGTTTGTGCAGTTGTAACCATTAGTTTGCAGTCCCCGTCCCTGTAGTTCCGGGACCAGAATAGTAATACCTTGCCTGTCGTAGAGGCGACTAAAAGGGGGCTCCAGGGTTGCGAGCGGCAAGAGGTCGAAAAGTCCAGTCAAGCAAACCTGGGAATAACTGCGGTATGTAGGGTCGAATGACGTCGTAAAGACCATAATGTGCAGTGGACTCGATTGGGCAACACGCTCAAAGGTCTCCGGTTGTATTCCGTTGGAGATCCCAGATCCATTTTCGCGGTACCATGGACGGCCACCGGAGGTCTTACAGTGGTAAGAACCCGGCATAATCCGGCGATGCTTCCACGGCATCGGGTAACTTATGAAGGTTTCTCCTCGAGAACAAAAAAGGCCGCAGTCCCATTGCGGAACTAGTAACTTGTAGCTTGAAGCTAATATTGAACTCAAAAAGTTCAATAAGTTTTAATTGTAATTTGAACATCAAGGTTAGATAGGCATAGCAATAATAGTCAAATAGTTTACTAGTTTTCGAGTATTACAAACATTTATTAAATACGCAATATGGTGGTATCTTCGGAGACCAACTATACAGAGTTCTACCACCCTTAAATACGATTCACTTTACATGATTGATTTTTATAACATAACCATTGAATAATTTAACCATTTGAAAGCGGAACATCGGAATTTGTAGTAATATAATAATAATACGAAAATTATTTTCACTATTATAAAAACAATTCTAAACTGTCTGGAGTTTATAAACTGATAAGGGAAAACAAGCTTTCATTTGATATTCATATTGTTATGATAAAAGTTGTATCCCTTCTCTTTTTCCCTTGTTTATTCGCATAAGCCACATTTGGATTTTTATAGTCTACTAGGTAAAGTGCCACCTTTAAACAGTGCAAAATATTGGAATAAGGAGTAGCGTATAAGTAGACCAGATGAAACAGCTACATCCATACAAAATTTCGTGTAAATCGGACTAGTAGTTCTTGCGTGATTGAGTAATAAACAGACACACACCATTTATTTATTATATATTAGTATAGATGTCACTCTAACCTTTGAAAAACATTTACAACGCTTCATATTTTTAAATCCGTCAAGCCGTTTGGGCTGTAGAGATAAAATATGAGTACTTACGTATGTTTAAAAACATTATCCACTGATGCAGTCGGGTTAAAATAGATTTATTTCTTAACAAAATTTTGTGCAAGTAAATAAATTCAATCTTTGGGATTTTCCAAATAATGTTTCGATGCAATTTAGGTAGCTGCTTGCAATTTACTCGGTACCTGTAATACACCTGGTATTGACAAGTTGACATCAATGAAACACCTAGATTTTTAATCTTTGCTGCTAGCATTTTTTTATGCTTAGCTTATGTTTTGCTCGCATTTTACTTCTAATGTTTTGTTCTACTTTTTTCTTTCCTTTAAATATTCTATGTCTTTATAATACGAATACAATTTAAGTAAATCGTTTAATATTTCAGTAAATCGTTTAGTTTAATTCTAGAGATGTTTTCAATTCCTAACAGTATTAAATTGTTTTGTTTAGCTATAGAATGTAGAAAATATTTCTTTGATATAAAATTTAACGAGCAAATGAGCAGTCAACATGATAGTAAGAGAGGCGCTCTTAATATGATAGCTACTGGTGGCTACTGGATAATATCTGGTGATAGTCGTTACCGTCGATAAACATCTGTATACAATTCCACATGAACAGTGTTTCCACCTGATGGCAATTACTTGCGTTGCTGCTTCTGAGGGCAAAATGGTGTCCACTTGATTAAGTCAGCTGGCAGTACATCCTTTCAATGAAACGAGTGAACGGCTACACGATAGAAAAAGATATGACGGTACCCCCCCAGCCAAATCGGATTAGTCCTACCACTGGGTATTAGAGCGTATTAGTTTTTGAAAATGTGTTTTGAATAATTGTCTACGTTCTGTATTTCTCAATTGACGGTCAGACATGATTACCGACTGAAGTTCCGGGCTCAATATCCGGTGAGCCTGAAATCTAAATGATAAATTAAGATTTCTGTTTTGGATCCAGGTATTTGATTGTGTGTACAACTCATGCAAGTATACATCTAAGATCCAAGGAACTGCGGAAGGTAAAGTACGTTATTACATATTCACTCTTTTACAGATACTCCTGGTTCAAGGAGCTGGGTCTTCGCTGGTACGCTCTGCCCGCGGTGTCCAACATGAGCCTGGACTGCGGCGGGCTCGAGTTCACCGGGACCGCTTTCAACGGCTGGTACATGGGCACCGAGATCGGATGTCGGAACTTCTGTGACGCCAATCGTCTCAATATTGTTGAGGTATGTCAATTTAAGTAAAATAACTTTCAATATAGTTACGTACTTAAGTTACGGCAATTTTGTGGAGATAAAAAATTATTTAAGTTGATAGATATTCTTATAACTTGAAGACTGATTTTATCTTCAGACAAATCTGATGTCTGAAGATAAAATTAGTCTTCAAGTTAGTGTTTCACAATTGGTGGTCCTTTAAACTGTTGACCTGTTCTTTTACTATCTGTTTACTTCTATCAATACATATGCAATCTATGTAATTACTTCTTTCAGTTTTTCGACGTGAGGTGTTTTTTCAAGAGATTGTAGAATGTGTTTTTTCAAGAGTGTGTAGAATTAATGAAAGCTATTGTAGGTAGCAAAGAAACTGTATTAAATGAGGCTTTCCGGGACTATGCATGTAATAAGTACCGTGAGAATAGTTTTATCAAACGTTGACATTTGAGTCCTTCTAAATATATAGAGCTACACAATTTCCACACTAATCGGCTTTACTTTGTAGAGAATGCGGGCTCAGGTCTGAACTTCCTTTGTCGTTGTAACTTAGTCCTTGCCCTTTGTAAACGAACAAAGCTGGAACATAAGGCGATATCAGTACCCACTAGCGCAAGACACTTCACTATTTTATTCCAATGTGCGCGAGTTTAAAATATACTAAGCCCGTTGAGTGCATTTGCGGAGACCCAGTATTTTGTGTAAATAGCTTACCAGTTTTACCGTCTGCCGTATCTTCTACTTTTGTTATTTTTATTTTACTTGGATTGTCCTTTCACTGGCTTTATCATGATAAGTAACTAAGTCTTTGAAGTCTTAGAGAATCATTTGAAAAATACATATGCAAAATAAAAATATTCTGAACGATTCACTAATTTATATGTGTTTAGAATACTATCATTTGAATGATTTTGTTGAATCGATTATGCTGTAACAGTGCGATTGTTACCAATTTTGTATATTTTTCTTATCTTGTTTATGTACACCATTGAGTTGTAAATGCATTTGCTAAGAAACATAACTTTGTATGAAATGATAGTATATTATATTTCTTGTTTTCTTAAACTCATTAAACTCATTTATTTTAAAAGCTTTTATTTAACTTGCAATGTTTGTATGTATGTTTGGGTCAAATCTTGCAAGCTAAATTTAGCCCATTTCTCAGTGACCGATTGAGCTGAAATTTAGAACACACATTAAGTTCTGATGACAATGTAATTACATGTAATCAATATTGTTGTAATTTCAAAATGG
>DWNE01009360.1:0-10952 GCA_018249875.1 Cecropterus toxeus | reverse complement strand
TTAGATGTATGCATACCAACGCCAATAATGAAGGTATTGTTGGTATTCCTTACTATTTCTACTACTGTATTGAGAGCAGACGTTTTATACAAAGACAATAAATGGTTGCCAAATTTTACTACATTGTAAGTATTATTTTATTTTGATTATTGTCAATTTATTTCTTTTGTTTTGCAAGTTTCAATTAAGCTTATGATGATTGATAGATATGTTTAGATCAAATCGTTCAATAAATATTTTCAATCTTTTCAAACAGGAGTTTCAGTTTGAATTTGGTATTCCATTGTGATTTCAAAGACAATGCAATGTGATATTTTTAAGGTAATCTTATGATGGACCTTTTTGCTCATTATTGCTTTTCTACAAATAAACAAAATATCCTTTATGCAAATAATATGCCTATAAACAGGCTTATTGGTCTCATCATGAAATCTATACTAATATTATAAAGCAGTAGAGTTTGTTTTGTTGAACACGCTAATCTCAGGAACTACTGGTTTAAATTGAATAATTCTTTTTGTGTTGAATAGTATACGCTATGTATGTTTGTTTTTAATTGATTTTGCTCTGATTTATGCGGGTGAAACTGTGTTGAACAACCAGTTATAAAAAAAGAGTGAATTTATCAACATTTTCATCTGCCAGAATTGAATTTATTAAAGAAAATGATTAGTATGTTGATACCATATCTGTAATAATTTGATGTTATTATAGTTATAAAATACTTGGTATTCTCACAGATGAATCTTTATATATATTGTATATGTCATAATGTAATAGTTAACCATATAAAAGTAATTATAAAATTCTCAATCATCTATTTCTTTTCAGTTTACGCAATGGAGAAGATGTTATTCCTAATCCACCTGAATGTGACCAACTTTTGGATGCGTTTGCACAATGTGCATCTAATTTAACTTTCTGCTCCATACATTATTCAAGACCAATAACACTTTGTGAAAAGTGCATAGAGGAATATGTGGCATTCAGCGCTAAATACCAGGAACTTAAGACTACAGTTGTAAATGGGACCTCGTGTGGGGCTTTATTTATGTCATGGGATAGATTGAATGTGGTCATGGAATATTATGAGAGCATTACATCTGTATGGAATAAGGGCAATTGCAATGGTATGTATTTGATATATATGTTGGTTAAGATTAGTCTTAAATGTCAAAGAGTAAATGATACTGATTGAAATCAGTATTTTTGAAGTTATTCTTCTTTACGTGTATTATGAAAAGTGATGGGAGTGAAATTTTAAGATTTGTTAAACAAAAAGTAACAGTATGAAGTTGCAGTGGTTGTAAATGACCTCCTACTTATACAGACACCAGCATACACTCGTTAGTGTGATTCAGAATTAAGTACACCACCATCTCTTGGTGTCTTTCAATATTAAGTTTGTATTACATTCACACACATGTTTTAGTTTCATATAATTGCAATTTATATATGTGCTGATAAATTATATTCAGTAGTGATTAGAGTAAATTAAATTTTTTCATCAATATATTTACTATTAGTGAAAAAATTGTGTCTATAGACTTTTCAAGTGCTCCAATATAATTGAGGTTATCTATCCATATGTATGATTTATTGATATAAATTATTTAAAAATATTTTATCTTGATACACCAAAGCAGTATAACTTCCAATGCGTGTACATAAGGACACACACTATTTTTTGTTTACTGGCTATTGCTCAGGTTTAATATTTTTCCAGTTTATGTTGTTTGTTCTAACTACCTGTACCAATTAATTTTATTCAGTGCAAATAGCTTTGTTGCTATTCATGTAGTAATCAAAGGAGCCAGCTAGCCAGGGGTTGGATCAGAAAAATTAGGGTTAATGTCATGGCACGCGTCAGCTAACATTGTGCCTTTTGTTACTTTTGCATTGCAACTATTAATGCATATTGGAGATAATGGGCAATTTTAAAACATCTAATACAGGTTGTGGCCAACATAATGTTTTTCACCAAACCACTGCGTTTATGCATGGTGGTGTTGCTGCTAGGCTTCTTCAAACTATAGAGAAACCTTTGCCCAACAGTACATAAAAACATAAGTATAGCTTGTCCCTCGACCAGGTGGTCTAATGACTTGCAGGCTGAAAACTATGCAGAGTGGTGCATATTATGAGAAGTGTTCTAATACCTATATTGGCCACATAAATTAAACTCCTCCATGTCAAATTATCATTTTTCTCTTGCTACCTATATATTTTTGTACTTGCATGGGTTATAATATTTTTTGTATAATTGTTTCAGCTTGTTATAATTGGAATGGAACTACACCAACATTGAAAAATGATACAATTAACTTCAAAAGAATGTATAACTCTACAATGGATTGTATTTCAAATAATATTGTTCCTAATGATGAAAGACATGTTTGTGAAGAATGTTACGACGTATATGTTGAAATGGATGCATTTTATATGACATTAAGCAGTGATTCTATCGGGGTGGACAGTGTTTGCATGGATATAGTTGATTCAGTAAGTAAAATACATTTGGATTTTAAACATTTATTGGACACACATTACATCAGTACACATAGATTTTAAAACAGATGTTATGTTGTTCTTTCAGAACTCATCCTTCATTCTCAACTATTTAAGATAAAGTCAAATGTTAAAGCAATATAAAAATAACACACATATACATATGCATGCTAAGAAGTACCTGCTAAAAATCTACTTTATCAGATTAACATAATATAAATTGATGATTAAAATATTTCTTTTATTTCACCTTTAGATGAATGAAACAAGGTCAATCTGGAGCAAGACTCTTAATTGTTGTAATCTTAGAAGGACACCAGAAATAGCATTTTTATGCTTTGCGAGTGTCATATCACTTCTCCCTTTCATTTACTACCTGGCTGTGAGATTTTATGGACCAATAAGAGATATACCCAATGTACTTAAACGTAAGTATGTTCTCAGCCACGGTTCTGTGCCCCGGGCGGTAAGTGCTGAGGGCGGCAAATTCAAACTTTGCATACGAGTGCGCAACTCATTATCATCACATATCATTTATTTAACTTTAACCATTGGGACCTAGTCAGTGGGAAGTAGAAGTCTTGACATGTTTACGTTGTAATGACAATCAATTATGGTACAAACCAATGGCTGAAGTGATTAAGATGGTTAAAATAAATTTGAGGGGGCAGGGGCGGCATTTTTTGCCCCGTCTAAAAGTAATTGAAGATCCGGGGCTGTATGTTCTTATAAAATTTGTATCTTGTTTTTAGGTCCCCAATAGTACAAATGTTATATATTCTTTGCTTCTTAATTATGTAAATTTAAGTTACTTTACTCTTTACTTTAGATTGATGTATTTCTTATGCCAAAGGGAGATTACACTAAAAATAAGATAATTCTTATAACTTTCTGTTTCAGAATCAAGATTAAAACAATCAATTTTAAGATCCAATGATACAAATACGAGTAGTGATTAAAACCAAATGTTAATCCAAATACTTACAGCAATAATATAGATAGGAATAAATAAATTAATTTATACTCATGACTTTTACTGATGCACTTATTTATAATTTCATCTATATTCATCAAGTACCATAAGATTTAATTTGTACCATCAATTAACTACAATTGAGCATTATTTATGAATTGGGACTCTAGTCAAAAAGTCAGGTGGATAACAAAGGTAACCCATTTCATAATTGTTCAATAAATTGTAAGTATTTGTGTAAGCAACAGACAAATGACACTATTAGCTTTACAGCAATCCGTTATTATCTTATAATCCAATGATTTATGATGCTTTTACATTACTTTTACATTTCTTTCTTTCTTCTTTTTTTAATGTGTCGCTGGCATTTAGTGAACCTGGTCCTCTCAGTATTTTCCAAACAAGAAATTATGACTATTGTTAAAAGTAAGGGCTACAATTTGTACGAAATTGTATTTTCTATTCGCACTGTGATGCGGCTACCGGCCGACCGCTCCAGTCGTTCTGAGCGCTGCGGCCCGAATGACGGCTAGCCGAAAGGTTGCTATAAACACCACGTGGAGTGCTCGTGCTAGCGTAGTGCGGTTGTGGTTGCGGCTATCCGTCACCCGGTTAACCGCAAACGCAACCGCGTCCTGTGGTTAACCTGTGGCTGACCGCATTCCGGCTATCCATATCAATGCTTATATTATGAGCCCTTACATTAGTTCTGTCACTGCAAATGGCCTGCATTAGAACAGTTACCAAATTGACATTTACACTGGTTGGTGTTTAAATTGTTGGCAGCCAAATCCGACAAAACTGATCTAATTTAAATGAGCTATTATTTCACTTTCGAAAACCTAATGAAAACTTCTCATACACATATAAATTAAACTGATTTGTTCATAACTTATTAAGTACTAGTGGGAATTACAACACAAATACTAGTGACTATTTTCCAATACATTTGAAATTCTACACATAGAATAATTAAAACATTTCACATACATAGTGCCTAATGCAGCTGAGATCAAACGATTGAATGATCAACATTATCCATTTACCTGTGCCTGGATTTCTTGTTGCTGCTCTTCTTAACAGAATTGGAGTTGGCAGAGTTGGGGATTCTGTGTTTTACAGAGTTAGGGGTTGTGTCACCTTTGGTCAACATACTCATACCATCTTTCTCCTTCGGCGTGCCCGGTCGACTGTCTAATCCGACAGCAGATAATGTTGACATCTTGTTGTCATTGGCAAATGCCTTTTGCAACATTCCTGATGATGTCGCAATCTTCTGTGTCGCACTTTGTTTGGTATGCATATGGTTAATGCCTTTTTCGATGCCGCCATTAGTTTGTTGTTTCCCAGAAGGTTTAGATGCAATGCTTTCGGTTGAACCATGGATGGTAGTGTGGTTCAGGCTGCCCATTGTCACACTGGCGCTGATTTGAGTGTCAGAAGAATCTTCGTTTGTCTGTGACTCTGTTTCGCTGTTCCTCTCATCTAAAAAAAGTTTTTTTTTTTTAATTAAAGTTAAATTAAGGAATATAATTAAAATTATGAGCCCCAACTGATGCACCAGGAACATTGATAAGAATAAGAATGGATTTGGAATACTAATGAAGATTTTAGATTAAATGTAATCATTAATGAAAATAGAATAATAATTGTCAATAAGAAATTTAACTTCACTCATCTTTAGGAAGTTCCATATGATTTTTTTCTTTTATTTTCCTTTAATGAACAAAATGTGATAATCATGTCATTTTATATTATTGTTTTTTTTATTTCAAGAAAATCAAAAACTCAGAATGTTTAAGTTTGCTAGATCATCTATTTGACTTTAACTGATTTATTACTTACTTTTTGGATCGGCTGGATCAACCAGACCGCTGACAGCCTGAAATATAGATTTTGTACTAATTTATATGGTTACTATAAATTATGTTTAAATTTCATTCCGTACTTTCACATGAAAATATAATTTATTGTGTTCTAATAAAAAAACAGATAACAAATGTTTCTGAACTTACAGCCATAGAAGTAATGGATGACTTCGAGAAAAGTCTTTCAGCTTCCTTAAACTTCCGGTTGCGTTTATCAGCTTTAGAATTTGTGCTTTTGTTGGTAGTAAGATATCTATCCCAGCCACGGATGATGTTGCCATAGAGCTGGGTATCCTCCAAGTAAGAACCTTCAAAAGCATAGATCTGCCTTTCCAAATTCGCCAAAGTATCCTGAATAATAAAATTAAAAAATATATAAGTATTATGGAAAGGATAGGTATTATGTCTCTTTATTATTGCTAAAAGCAATTTATTAATTTTATAATTTAAGAAAGTGAGTTACTCAATTTTATAATAATATGTTATTGTTTATGATCTAATCAATCATATGGTGCAATGTTTACAGATGTCCAAAAAGAAAACCATAAACAAAAATCAATAGTTATCAAGTAATGGCGGACGAACGCAATACTCAAGATATACATTAAATACGTACAGCAACTTCAGCCTTTCTCTTCACCAATTCCGCCAATTCTGCTCTTGTATCCGCAACAGACGATTGTTTGGTCGCCATGTTGTTTTTCTTGGATTGTACACTTTGGGTCTCGCTAGCGGGACTTTGCGGTGAAACCACCATTTCGACGGATTTCTGGATTCTTCGTTACTTTAAATAATTAGAATGTAAGTATTCAATGTCAGCTTCAATGTTAAATCAATAATTATCAAGCCACTTACCACCAATTTAATACCAAACGTACTCAATGTGTAACACAACGCGAAATATAGTGATTTTATGTCAAATCTTAACTTCGAAAGTCAACTCAATGTCAAAAGGCAGCGATGTCAGGGACGTCGGAAATTGACAGTTGAAGGGTTGCCAGATAGATTTATAGTTCGTGCAAATTATTATCGCGGCACTTTTCATTCACAGTAAATCCAGTTTAGGCGGATGATAATTATATGTACTAAAAAATATATTCAAATTAGAGTTACATAAATGGATAATTTGTAACAAATAATTAACTCTACTTCTCCGCTGCGATTCAGTTGTAATTACAACTTTAACAAGTAAGAGTATTAATTGTAGTTTGTAGTCTACAAAATAGGCATGACGATCTGAGATCGATTAATCGAAGAATCGATCTTTCGAGTCAAAAAGATCGATTTTTAAATCGATCTGTAGCGCTGAATCGATTCAGTGAATCGATGAAGTGAAATTAAAATCGACATTCGATTTTTTTCACCGCGTCTAGTTAGATATTGTCCTTTTTTTTTTGGTGGACGTCAAGTTAGATATTGACTTTTTTTTGGTCGTCAAGTTAGATATTGAAAAAAAGATCGATTCTATAGGAATCGATTTTTTAAACTCGATTTTTTTAGTGAAACGATTCATTAGCTTACGATTCGAATCGAATTAAAAATCGATCTTTTCTGGAAAGAATCGCCATCCCTATTACAAAATGTAAAGAAGCTTACTTTAAGTCCCAGTGTGAACGTAAAATTTTAAACTATCAATATATCGGTAGAATATTATGTGGTACTATTACAGAGCCACCATCGTCACTTCTAAATCTACTTTATGACAGCAGTGCTTAGAACTGGCGTTACAAATCAGGTTAAAGCTAACTGTGAGGGCCTGACAATAAGTTTAGTTTTCACGCACAATATTGCGTAATTCAAATTGTTTTTTTTTATGAGTTTATTATGAGCTTGCACATCTCTTAATTGCATATTGAACAGCTGACAGCGCGATAAACTGACTATAACAAGTATGAGAATTTTGTGGATAATGAAACGTCGCTAAATCAGTAAATGTTATGAACTTTGAAATAATTATAAACCTTATCTAGTGTAGGGTCATATAGAAATCATAGCTTATCGGCAACAATCAATCAATAAGATTAATCAATGTATCAGTAATTTACGAATCTGTGCCACAGAATATCAATGTCTGTTTTTATTTGACAACGATCAATAATTGACAATTGACATGTCAAATCTCAAAATAATAGTAAACATTGATGTTTTAGCTATTTTATTTTACATATTCTTTTTATAAACCATTTTAATTATCCTACAAGTGCTTGATTTACAACCAAATGAGATTTATGTTTAGAGAAGTCAGGTTAATGTAGTAATGGAAGTAGCAGAACCAACACCTGAAGTGTTGCAGAGGAAATTGTATTTTTTATTGGAGCAGCTACAAGATATGGCACGAGAATTACCACCGTAAGAAAATATATATATTTATGATATAGAAGTAGTTGACGAATGTGCAGTCGACCACATAGGTGTTGTTGTGGTGCCTGATAACACGAAATACAAAGGGTTTTACCATCAGTTTTCTATTAGTACCGTACAAACGTATTGTCCGACCGAAGGCCGATTTTTGGCCGAAGCTATTTCGGCTCCCGTTACAACCTTCGGTCGAAGCCGAATGTTCATAAACCATTAGAAAATCTTGCAAAATTATCTAAAATTAAAAATATAACCTTTTCGTATGTATTATGCATTAACATGTTCTAGGGCTGTTTATATATATATATATATATTTGTAACTAATCAAAAATGATAACATTCAAAATAATGTGTGTTTCAAATACAACTACAAAGCAAAGCATTACAAAGTGTGTGTTTACCTTGGCGCTTCACCATCTCAATCATGGAGTAGTGTATTTCTTAAAATTTGTTAATTTTTTTTCGTATGCTAGATACATTTGGCTTTGACCAAAACAAACTTCTGTCCATTTTGGCTGTAGACAAAGGTTTAGCAGAAGGCATTTTTTTGGCCAAGAGCAGCATAAGCCAAAGCATTGGTCGGATGTTAGGTAATATATTCAAAGTAACTCACGTTAAATATATTACATTATATCTATTTTCATAACAAAAAAATGTGTTGGATCAATATTTACTTGGACTCGTGGTTTCTGAACAAAATGTCAATACTTATTTTTTTTCAGGAAGTACCAAATGAGAGTTCCCATTGAACTGTTATCGGGTCTTGCAAATTGTTTATTAAATGATACTGTATTTGAAATTGTCAAAGGATTGATGGAAATACAACATGTAACAGAGAAACATTTATTTCAGCAAAGATTGCAGATAATAAGCAGACACACATGTATGTATTTGTTGTTTAATATCCTGAATTGTTAATTGTTATTCAATGTTTTAAACTGTTATTCCTGTAATTCCCTTTTTGGTTTGATTTCCGAGGTATCACCAACTTGCCCTGTTTCAATAGTTATATCTTGCTTGAAGAGTTTGGGAAGGGAGACAAACTTATCTTAAGTGTTCCTACTTAGTCCTTAAGAATAGCAACATCTGTGGCAAACTGGTATACGTAAAAAAGATTGAAGTCCATTAAAAGAGTATAAAGCTACTGAAAAATTAGTTCATCACATTAAGTAAAAAAGTTAAAAAATGATTTACACTTATTACCCTTATTGAAAGAAATGTGCTGCTGGGCACGGGTCTTCTCACATAATGAGAGAGTTTTTAGCCCATAGTCCATCGCCCTGGCCTAGTGCGAATTTGTAGACTTCACACACCTTTGAGACCTCTTTTTTTTTTTAGAGAACTCTCACATGTGCAGGTTTCCTAATGATATTTCCCTTCACTGTAATTTTTATGGTGTCATTTATATAGTGAAATTCCAAAATAATTTAACCATCTTATGTTTTCTTTCCCGTTCCATTTCAGTGGAAATTCAGCAAATGATCAGTAGCAGTCCCAGTCAAGAGCAACAGGAGTTGCAAAAAAGTCATTTGCTGAGAAGACACAAGGAAGAACTCAAACAAACTGACATGAAATTAGTAATACAATTAGATCAAAAGGTAATTTTAATGAAATATTAAAAATTTTTACTATAAGTTTTAGTCTGAGTTTGAATTTGTTGATTCTGTTATTTTTACTTCAAAACTAATAAGATCAGTTTTAAGTTTTCCAAATCTGCAACTGAATAAATCAATTATTCCTAAGTAATTAAAAAATTCACAGGTTTATCAATCTACTTCTATTCTAACTATATTCAATTTATAAATGCAATCATGTAAAATTTTTTGCATTATTTCTATATGTGGTACATACGTAGTGAACCTAAATCCAGACCCAATTTATTACATTCTAGCTTTTTGTTAGTCTCATCAACACTGAAGTATTACTGTATATGTAGAAGACTGCTGTTTGCGGACTTTTAAATATATAATTAATTTTAAGTCGATAAACATATCCTCAATTATAGCGGTATAAAACAATTATAGCGGTGTATTTTTATAGTGTATTATTTTATCATTGTTTGATAACCTCATTTAATTTCTGTCTTCTAGGTGAGCGATCAGCAAAGTACGCTCGAAAAAGCAGGAGTACCTGGATTTTTTGTAACAGACAAACCAATAGAAGTTAAAGTGCAAATGTATCTTCTAGACTTTATTTTAAGACTAAGCAAAATGGATATTCCGTGACATTAAATGGGTGTAAACAATCAGCGTGTTTAATTATTTTAAATTAAATAGAATAAAATTTTATAATGCAATGCAAACAATGAAACATCTTTGATACTTATTGAATTAAGGAAATTCAATAACTTATTAACTATTCTAAATAGGTAGAATTATATGTATTCAACAAATTTACTGATTGGAAATTTTTACTACGATCAAAAATGAAAAAAATAAAAAACAAAATCCTTTCATAAATAGCCAGTTTATTTATAAATTATACTCCGCATAAATATTTTACAGTACCAGAACTAATCTATTATCACACACAAAAAAACATTGCACACAGTCTAACAACATACATAAATGTTTTGTGCTTTTAAATAAGAATATTTTGTTTGTGGATATTTCTCTTACAAATTTGATTAGTTAATAGTTGTAAATACAAAATAATATAAAAAAAATGTTATATACATACCAAAAAATAGGTGGTTCACAAAGTAAATCGATACTTCATACTCTACAAATGACAAAACCATCACCATTATTAATGTTAGGTATTACGTTATATTACAAAATTAAGTAATAATATTATTATTTTGTAGAAGTATTCTATAGATGTTAAATATGGCAGAAAATCTATGTCATGTGTCAGCGATATTGGATTTTAAAACAAGTATTGTCTTTATGTAAACTATTTAATTATCAGTAAAGTGTAAATAAGCTTATACGAATAACGATATTCAAAATAGAAGTACAATAATATTTTTTTAGCTATTTACTTGTATTCATATTTATATGTGACAGGTAAAAATAAAAATCTGAACAAGAAAAATGCGTACTAAAAATATTTATTCAAATAATAATAATATTAATAATTTACCAGGTGGTAGAACCAATGTAGTTCGACGGGGGAGGTACCACCGTCACACCTATTTCTAGCGTGAAGCAGTTCTTGAATGCGGTGAAAGGGTGTGGTTGCCGGCTCCCTTTTATATGGGGCGACCATCTCAGTCCTCGGGAGTAGCAACGCATCTGTGGTCG
>DWNE01009359.1:0-10953 GCA_018249875.1 Cecropterus toxeus | reverse complement strand
TAAGTATATTTGAACTGTAACACTTCATTGTACCGAAATAGCTGTTTGTTTCCCAAATACAATAAAATAAAATAAAAAATAAAATAAAATAAAAACCACAGAACAGTTTGCTTTACTCCGTTCAGAAAATTGAAAAACCGTTACAAAACTCCATCCATCTTTTAAGTCTCTTAACGTTATTGAAGAACACGAGGCAAGTAATCAATTAAGTGCTTTTAAACATTAACGAAAATTAGCTGTAAATTTAAACTTTAAAGTACAGGTATGAAGTCACCTGGCACCTGCTCTTAACTAGGGATGTGCAAAATATATCACTAGAATGATAAGAGAGATATATATCATTTCAACTCAAGATATATATTACTCTTTTATATCAATAGCACATTTATAATACACGTTATTGTTCATAATGGTCTATATCAATTATATATTTATATAACTGCGGTACGTATATACCTTGTAATTTTTTATTTTTTTCTGAAAAATGTTGAAATCAAACACTATTTCTAAATTTACTAGGCCGAAAAAAATCTCGTTTATGCTAAGAATGTCCTAAAATTAATGTTGACAACTAAGTCACGTATCCTTAATTCATTTCATTCACCTCATTTGATTCGTTCATATTGAACTGTCCCTCTTCCTTCAGATATAAACTCACCTCACATCCTCATTCAGATATAAAGACATTTTTTCATACATCGGGTTACATTATCGAAATTTTCAGGCGGTTGTCTTTTTTTCTCTTATTTTTTTATATAACCTATGTATATCAGAGATAATGTAGGATTCCAATTGTGAAATATTTTTTCAAATCGGTCCAGTAGTTTCGGTGCCTATTCAATTCAAAGAAACAAACAATCAAATCTTTCCTCTTTATAATATTAGTGTAGAAAATCGTATGAGCCGAAGAGTGATTAGCTCTTTGGCGAAGATATATATATATATACATATTTTCTATCACTCACTCGCGAGCTACACAACTCTACTCATAACAAAGTTCATTCATTCATGAAGGAACACGGGTCGCCATCACCGTTATGCGATGCAAACGAGATTGTAATCGACGGAACCTGATTCTGAGCGGAGCAACTTTTCAAATAAAATTTCGCACCCTTATTTGTTTGCCTGTTACCGTGACGTATACGAAACAAATAATTCAAATCGAGCGTGTGTTGTTTCGGAACAAGTTAGGGCAACAATACACTGCGGCTCGAAATCTTTAGCAGTGTGTGGTCAGTTTTAATGCTGGGATTAAGAAATGACGATAATCTGGATTAAGCTGGATTGTATTTATGCTTATGTTATTTATTAATTTCGTTACAAAATTATTGAATCTATGGAGTAAGTGGATGTAGTCGATAGTATAAATTAAATTTCTTATACAAAGATAAATATTTTTAGGTTCAAATTACGAGTAAATATTAACATGATATATCAGCAAAAAAAAATAAAGAAAAACGAATATATTGAATACACGTACCATATAAATATTCCGCGATAATATTAGTCAAATCATATGACTTTTTAGTTATACCATGATTTTAGGTTTGACGACAATTATTTATTCAGTAGTAATATAATTTACTGCACACATTAATAATACTATTAAATAGTCTAACAAATTCAATAAATTTTATTGTATTACTAAACCTTGTGACGTGTACATACAAAAAACAAATCAGTATTATTTACACAAGAGTGGCGCAATACATTTCATTATTTTTTATATGAAAAGAAATGCATACTTATTGACTTACATATGTTTTAGGTAGATTAACTTAAAAAATCATCAATTTGTCGATATGTCCAAATGTGCTCTTACCCTTAACACCAGGCGAGCATCACGCAATGTTTCCGCCAAAAATAACGGCGCAAAGCGTGTTCCATCGCTCACCTGCCTTCATTATGATACACGCCGTTGCTCATATAAAAATTTACGAGCAGTTCACCACACATGTTAATGCCGGTGAAGGCACTCACGTCATTGTGAAGCACACGTGGTGTATTGTTTGCACGTTCGTTACTGCGAATGTTTCTCGATGAACTATACTCGTACGAGGGGGGGGGAGGGGAGGTAAATGATATTGAGCGTATGTATGTATTTATGTATGTATGTGTGTTTGTATGCGTGTCAATTCTTTGGCACGCGCTACGGTCTAAACGGCTTGACGGAGTTTGGCATATGATATATTATTAAAAACGTCTCAATTTGCAGAGTTATATAGGCTATGTATTAGGCTATATAATTTAAAAATATGGCGCCTGCAAATAGGGGACAATAGGGACACCGCCACACCTGCTTCTCGCGTCACTGCGTTTCGGTGGAAGGGTATGGTTGCCGGCTCAGTTTCGTATGAGGTGACCATCTTAGTCCTCAGAAGTAGCAACGCATCTGTAATTAACTTCAGATAGAACTCTTGTTCTATATGAAGTTTCTTACAGATGTCCATATGATACCATAAGTGATAGTCATGATGTACCATAAGATGGTCTACCTGTTCGTTTACTTCAATCTTAATAAAAGATAACGTCATCTCTAATTTAAAAGAAATATACTACCAGTTTATAGTTAAATATACTACAGTTCACACCAAACCACATGCAACAAGACATAAAATTAGTGGACACTCAAGCAGGATTGCGCTCGATTGAGTCAGTTATCGACGAGCATGTGACCGGGCCGTGAATGTTTGATTGAAAGCAGATGCTCGATACTCGATGCCATGGTCCTCGGAATTAAATCTTGTGATACGAATCATTATAGATGTACGCGGAATGACAATTGTTTGAGTTATTTGTTGTGATATGAGATACACGCCTTCTAAACACGCAATACGTTTGTTTATTGTTAACAAAACGAAGGTCCATTAGGGACAAGTATTTATAAGATTGAGATACAATTCACCTGATGGTAATATATGATTTTAGATTAATATTGTACCGGAATTTATAATTTTTAATATGTAATTCCTTTTTGCCGACATTTCGACCTAGTTAAATGGATCGTGGTCACGGCGAAACTGCGGAGGAAAAACAGTTGACAAGCACTGCTGGTAAATTATCTAGCCTACGTCTAGTTCTTTTTTTAGGATCCATATCACAACAACAGCATTAACCGTACGCTTACGCACCAAACTTTGCACATTTTGAAGGTGTCCTAAATATCATTACCCTTCTGACGCGGTCTGTTAAAAATGCACGGTTAAATAAACATTTTCATCTTTTTTATTATTCTATAGTCTAGAAAGAGTAGTTCTTTCTAGACTTTTTTTAACTATAGATCGGTCTGCAATGAAATCGTTTTTCAACCCGTGATAATCCGTGGTATGAAGATTATTTTATGAAAAACCCCTAAATTCTTCATGTTAAGCGTGTCTTTGGTGTTTCTAAGGCATGCACGACATTCCAGTACGGGGCTATTAGTCTAGAAAGCGCTTATGCCGATGCTTCAAAACTATTAGCGGTCGTTTCGCTAGTATTAGAAGCTTCAACTTCCAAGGAAGAACCATCTCACCTGTAAATGACTTTAAATAACCTATCATCAAAACCAACTACTTTAGTCTTTTGACCGCGTGGAGGAGTAGTCAACATACCGGTCTGACTCGCGGTGGGTTCTGAGTTCGATCTCCAGCCAGATAGAGGGCTGAATGGTGAATTTAGATTCTGTCCGGGAGTTTGTGTATTCGTCTTGGTGTGTCCATGTTACCTACGACGTAGGAGAAAATCCTACTTTGAGGCTATGAGTGTAGAAAGCGTTTTTTTAGCGTCTTTGCTCTAATAAGACGTTCTATTTGTGCCGCCCGGTTCCCACAGACGTAGACGTATTTGACGCAACGATATGTATAATTCAGAGCGCACCATAAGAGCCGATTCAAGCGCCACGAGGTGTCCGGAATTCTAACGCCATTTTGGTAAACCTCTCCCGATAATGTGCGTTGAGGACGCGGAAAGCGCCGCCAGAATACAAAACAGCGGACACATATGGACGGAGCCTTTAAGGTTTAAGTACATAATTAGAAGTGAGATGGTTTTTCACGGTTCGTAAAGGAACGCCGCGATACAAGGAATCTCGCTGTCAGTTAGAGTGTGATTGAAGCCTTTTGCCGACGAGATGTTTCGCTTAAAAGTTAAAGTTAAATGTGTGAACCGGTATTTGCGCTACTCTTGACTTTTTGTTCGTTTTTGCGTTACTTACAAGTACAAATGGACGTCTTATTTTTAGGGTTCCGAAGCGAAAGGGTAAAGCCGGAAACCTTTTTACTAAGCTTCCGCTGTCTGTTCGTTTGTCACACAGCTCTATTTCTGAAAGGTACATATAGACTCTTGAAATCACAGCATGAGTATTACTTTAGCCGTTATTACAACAAATACTAAAATAGAAACCTATAAAAAAGCAGCCATCGGCATTTTTCAGTTTACCTTTTTACCGTAATAACATCCTCAATTTTCACGAATAAAAAACTATGAGAAAAAAAGGAATTACTCTTTGATATGTAGTTAACAGTACGTGTGTAGGTTTGACTCACACTTGGCCTATAAATATAAATTTTCCAATGTATACATTTGTTGATACATTATCGTCTTCAACATATCGGTTTTGCATTTCAATTATCCCAATACTCTCATTACATGTCCACATAAAACAGTATTTCATTTAAAGACCACATATTTTGTTATCCTCAACGTCTATTTAGCTAATATACGACAGTTTAACACGGGTGGTATTTGCATAAATAATATTTTATCGCCTCTATGTTTACTTAAATTTATTAACAATAATATGTTACGTGTTACATGTCAGGCTAGACAGGATACAAAATAGCAGCGATATGTAGTGAAAATAAATTCCCTGCTAGGGATGTCGATTTGAGATCGATTAGTCGAAGAATCGTTTTTATCGACCTTTAATATTATGTTGGTTAATCGATAGGACAGGTTGAATTTTTTTAGAATGAAAACGTCTTTTTACCAACCAAATTTTGTCTGTATATTCTTATAAAAACAATAAAATAAATCGATAATATTTTTATAGAATCGGTTTTCTCTTTTCAATAGTTTAGTCGCTCGACTTCAATTCAAAATAAATTATTTTATACAAAGTAGTTCCTCTTACAGAATTTTACTTGTACGATACAATCTGTTACCAGCTCGCAAGGAAATTAAGTAGATACTTTTACTAGAAGACGCGGTGAAAGAAACAACATATTAAAAACCTTTAATATGCAATGACAACTATCGCTAATAGAGCATGTGTATGGATTTAACGCTTATCTTCTTATTTCCAAAAAAAAACAATTAAACATCGATGCCTTAAATTTCGCCATCCCTATTCCTGCTATTTTACAGTGTAATCACCAACATCATGAGTTTCTAAGAAATACGGGTTTATGTATTGAAACGTTTATAGTATATCATCAATTCATCAACCATGACACGTATCCGTGGCCCGCATTCGCCAATTAACGGCCAATAAACCGATACTAACTAACGTTGGTATGTGTAGTGTTTTGAAATAACGCTACGGTGTGTTGGTGGTAAGACGAAAACATATTTCAACGGTCTTGACTTTTTTTTGTAAGGTACCCTACCTTATAATGGTACCTGACGCTGTAAGAGCAACGTCGGGTTATGTGGGAACTAAAACTTTCCCGGTGGCCGTCCTTAATACATGGAGGGCTCCGGAATCTCCAACGGAACACAAACGGAGTCCTCCGAGCGTGATGCCCCTGTTGGGTTCTTTCCCGGTGAGCATCTACGTTCGCCGTGCCTTTAGGTTTTGACAACGGCATGCGACCACACATGCCGCTGTTCTTCCCGGAGCTGGACGGTCCGAGTTTCCATTCTTGTCGCCCCCAACCTCAAAAGTCCCCTTTTAATTACCCCTTAAGACACGAAAGTCTCTTCTTAAGACACGCAGGGGATACCGTAGCCCTATTCTGGTTCCGGAAGTACAGGGACATCGATGGTCTTGTCTACGTTCAGAAGTCGGCGCTCATATAGGACGTAGTATTGTGGTCGTGATCTCAATAAGTAAGTAGAGCGCCGACTTCAAGCCAATGTACTGTGTATGTACGAAACCGACATTTACCTATTGTAATTAGTTTTTACTTTTGCGGCAGCGAGGTCGGCCTTATTTTTTTTAAACCATAGTAGTAGGAAGGAGTATGCAATCGATCTAATTGTAAATGTAATGTAATTATAATTACAAGATGGTCGCCTCATATATATTTATATATCAACAATCTTAGTCCTCTGGAGTAGCAACGCATCTGCGATCGATTTCAGATAGAACCCATAAGTATTTTATATGTTAATGCAGTATGCATTAACATATAGTATACGAAAGTCGGAAGTGTGGGCGGAGCCGAACGAAAAGTAATTTAATATTATTCTCCTCTATTCATCTGTAAACAATTACTTATCTTTACATTATGTAGCTCCACATATCAACCAAAACAGATGTAATGACACGTTCTATAAACATTAGGTAAACAATCCGCCCATTTGCTTCTATCACATACAAACACAGTGACGCATCCAGCACGTTTAAGGCCCTTAGCAGACATGCTACTATTTGTATCGGTGATCGAAGGTTTAGCTGGTTTACGGTACTTTTTTTATATTTTATAAGAAAGAAGTACCTAACCAACCTAACCTAACCTAGTCTTCCTGATGATAAGTGGTCTCTGCCATCCATGGACACCATGAAGAATAGGGCTTCTGAAGTAAATTACAAACGCGTGGCTACTTATGAAGACTAAGAAAGTCAATTCATTGTAAGTAAAGAAACCACACTTTTCCAATGAAACGCAAGAACCGTCTCACGCTAGAAATTGCTGTGGCGGTGGTCGGCCCGGCCGAACCATACTCGGTCTACCATCTGGCAGATACATGTAGTGATAAAAAAAACTTACTAGATCTTGACATGCTTGAGCACCGGTAGCAGCTACTTTTGAACTCTCGACTAAGCTACTTAATGAGCATGCATTACAGCATGAGTGCAGACAATAAAAAAACGCGTGTGCGATACTGCGATCGAACGCATCAAGCCGCTATAAACTGATGTAGCATACAATCGCTAAAACGCGAGTCGTCGTCACTGAAAGTCGCACGTTTGTAACGCCCAAATACGTAACAGCCTGTCCGCCGGTTCACGCAATCCGATATATCTTCGGCACGCGTCCCTTATTTAGTTGAATGACTATAGTTTCCGAGAAACTTTCAGTGAGCGCGGTCACGGGTCGCTTGAAGAACTTTCGTCCTATATTAACCACTGTCCAAAGGTTCGTATAAGCTCAGTGGTTGGGTTAAGTTGGATTAGTAGAACGCGTGAACAAAGGTTGATTTACAAAGAGGCGGTAAAAAAGAAATATTACTTTGGAATTGTTCAAAAAGATTAATTAGTTGAATTTTGCATTTCTTACTTCATCTTCTCAGTTCCTGTTTCCGTCAGCCAAAACAAAATAAATTTATTTTATTTCAACTGTACAAAAAATTACTAATCTCAAAAAAATTCTCTTACTAAAATGTAGAATACTTTTTGAATGCATGTTTTGTGTTTAGTAGCAATTTATTATGAACGTCATAGAAAGGCAAAGTCGGTTCAAAATTAATTCCAAAAACGTTTAATTAACATTACAAATTATTTTAAATGCTCCAGTTTGTTTGAATAAAATGTATTTCTCAAGATTATTATCTGTTCACATAAGTTTTCATCATTCTTGCTAATTGGCCAAATAGTTTGTTTTATGGTCGTGTGAATATTGCGTCTTCATGAATGAAAATAAAAAAATAGTAATGACTACTATGTTTTGTTATTTTTATTAATTAAGTATTTATATATGAAATTAGTTACGGTGGCGTAGTTTATATCCCAGACTGCGATATGATATGATAATACATTGAACATAATTGAGGAAATGTTGGTTTTAATGGTGGAAAATGAAAATATGAATTACAGTTGGTAGGTACATTATTATTACGTTTATTTATAAACGCCACACATTTTTAAAGGCGGTTCAATCTTTCTTGGTTTGATCGCGGAGACCTGAGTCATTTCCTATGCTACTATACGGGAACCGTCGTGGCATCTCATAGGGATGTATCATCTATATGAGGTAACTCTTAATTTTCAGAAGAGGCAACTATGATAGATTCGAACAGATAGAATTCCTGTTTTATATGGAGCTGATTGAGACGGCATGTTCCTTTCTTTTAATCTGACAAATAATGAGTCCTTAGATTTAGCAACTTATAACTGATCGTGTTTGCTTTTGCCTGCTGTCTTATTCAGGCTTGATGTATAGGCCATGACCACTTATCGCCAGGGAACCAGCAAGCATTTGCAGCTTCAGTTAAAAAGATAACACAACTCATATAAATATATAGCATAACTCATCAACATACAAATAATCTCGCGCCAGGCTTGCATTTTATTATGTAAAAACAAAAGTAAGCTTAAAAATTCCAAAGGTGTAGCTCTCATTAGAGAATGTCGTACTTACCGGCTGCGTGCAAGATTTCATATGAGCTTACTCCTAAGGCATTTCAGGGGAGGAATTATTATGGCCATTGAACTGAAAAGAAGATTATTTCGTTCATGACAAATTGAGGAGATGCTTGCAAATGTTTATAGGCGTTTTTCATATATTAAATGTATGTGGTTTGTGTATTGTCTTTTTACACAAGACTTGAATGTGCATAAGATTTTTTGTCTTTCGTTCATTTTAAGCGCTTTAAGTACGAGCTTTACGATATCGTACGATTATCGTACGATTCTTACTGCACGTATGTGCGTATATTTGTATCGCGCCACATACTCATTATTTAGAATAAGCATTTTACTTAATAAAATTTAGTGTTAATACTGCACTCTTTGGGTTTATTTTCGACGACTTTACCTCACCCTCAAAACTGTAAACACATTAAATTACCAATAATCTCCGAGTTAAATATCTATGTGCCTTTAGTTGGGACTAAATTACAAAGACACTGACAGAAAGTATAGGAAGAAATTCATTAGGTACGCAATTTCATTCGGCCGGAGACCGCGTTAAATTTATCTATCGCTAGCAGCCACTGAATTAAGTTGCAGTAGCAAATGAACATTATAATTAGCGAAACGATCTTATAGGAAATCGACGTTGACTGCGTTTATAGAATTGCAATCCCGTTCCGCAACTTTATGTTTCACGAGAACGTTTGAAGCACTTCGCTTACAAAGTAAACTTCATCTTGTTTTAACGTCTCTAAAGTTTAGTTCGTGTGTATCGAGTCTGCCGTTATATCTTCCTGCGTTGGCAGCTAATTCATTTTGGATTTCTTTATTGTATGCAAACTAGAGAGTACGCTTAACGAGATGGCTTCATTTATTCATTTAATAACTGCGAGCTTTCTTCTATTACGAATACAATTTCTATTTGTTGTTTAGACAAGATAATGTGATTGTTTTGATATATTGAAATTTAAAGATACTAACACTTGTTTATCTTTCTTGGTGCCTTTATTTTTTATAATTAAGAACGTGAAAACATGCTACAGTATTTGTGGTAATACGAACATGTATCGGGGAGATAGCATTATCACACCTATTTCTGGCGTGAAGTCCTTTCGGTGTAAAGGTGTGGTTGCCGGCTCACTGACATATGAGGCGATCATCGTAGTTCTTTAGATTAGCAACACATCGGGTAACCTCTTGAAGGTTTTTGTTTTATTTGGGGTTGATCGCAATTTTAATTGAACGGCAA
Source organism: Cecropterus toxeus (assembly GCA_018249875.1). NCBI lineage: Eukaryota > Metazoa > Arthropoda > Insecta > Lepidoptera > Hesperiidae > Cecropterus > Cecropterus toxeus. The sequence goes on along the minus strand of DWNE01009359.1, from coordinate 1,207 downwards.
TCATTAACCATCTAGTGGATTGCATACTCGTCTGCTACTTCTGTAATATTGAATAAAAACGGTTTTATTTCTCTGGTCTGAAAATATATATTTATGCCTTATAAGTGATATATGGCATATTTTTTTAAATATTAATATGAAGTAGCAAACAAGCAAGCATGGGCTGCTTGCTTGTTTGCTATGATGCCTTGTATGCCTGATGGTATGTGGTTACTGCCGCCCATGGACATTTGTAAGCAACCTCATATAGAACAGGGGTTCTATATAAAGTCGACCACAAATGCATTGCTAATCCCGAGGATTGAGATGGTCGCCTCATATAAAAGTGAGCCGTTCCACTGAAACGCAAGAACTGCTTTACGCTAGAAATAGGTGTGGCTGTGGTACTTCCCCGGTCGAACTACATTGGTTCTACCTGGCAAAATATAAATAAGAAAGATATACTGAGGCAAAAGAGTTCCCAATTGAGGTTGTGTTCAGATCCGGTAGCAGTGTAATAAAAAATAACTGACAATTTATAAAAGCTTTTGTAGGTCTAAACAAATAAATACATTTCATTTTATTATACTTTTATGATTATGTACTTAACATATAACGTGGGTTTATTACTATTGTTCACTTGTGTACTTGTATTAACATCTTGTACTCATTTCAACATATCTGTTTATCTTTCTTATAACATTTCTCTTTCTTCCACTAAAAATCCGACTGTTGAATGGTTGTGAAACTTTTTGTTAAATCTTTTAATGGTAATGGAATCTGTGGTATAAGTTTGCAACAATGTATTTATTTATACTATTTGTTTTGTTTGGTTTTTTATGTAATTTATTTCTGTGTTGTTTTAATAATACGTTTAGATTTTGTCAAAATCGTGACATAAAAGTATTAAAATATATATATGTATATGTATATATTTAGAATTCTCTATTTACTAGTTTTTATTTGACAGTCTTATTATCATAATAACAATAAAGTCTTCTATTCACAGGTGCAATTATTAAAAGTTATATAGCCTACGCAGACTGAAAAGATTCTAATGATATGTTATACATCACAATGTTACATATAATCACATACATACATATAGCATACATACGCTTGAAAACATTACCCTCCATCTGACGCAGTCGAATAAAAACGTTACATTAGCGTAAAATTTCAATTCAGATTCTAATAAGTAGAAACAAAACTATTCTGAAAAGTAGGT
>DWNE01009358.1:0-10953 GCA_018249875.1 Cecropterus toxeus | reverse complement strand
TCTGTTCTGGGTCTGGGTGTTTGTGTATTCGTGTTTGTGTGTCCATGGCACCCACGACACAGGAAAAAATCCTAGTGGGCTATGAGTGTAGTGTAGAAAGCGTCTTATATTGTCAGGAGTTACGTACTTACCGTTAGATGGTAAGCTTGCTCGTTTGTTATTTTAATTACTTTAAAAATACGGTGAATATAAAGGGGATTTTCTAGCATATTCTATAAGTTGATGGATGATGATGATGGGATGAAAAGGGGTCCATCTGAATTCTGGAAGATTTCATTTAATGGAATTTGATCGGCTCAATGTAAGAATGAAAAACTACAATAAGAAACATCGATGAAGTAAATAAAGAATAAGTGCAGATTAGTATTTCCTGCAAAATATTTCTTTCGAATAAAAATAGAAAGACGACAGTAGTATTTGACTTTCGAGCGGCAGATTCAAGTACTTTACAACTAAATATCTATGTATATTCTATGATATCTTCGTATAATATCTCTATTTTCTTAAGATACGCATTCCTATATCCACATACATCGACATATATGGCTAAAAATGTGTATTCTACCGGAACTTGTTATGTGTATTGATTAATTAATTCAAATAATTATATACACTTAATGTTGTATGTTACATGTTATATACGTAAGTGTTAAATAAATCTATATTTAAAAAATAATAATGATGAATTTTAAAAATGAAATAAAACTCAATGATTAAAAGATTCGTTTCAATGTTTATAGCTAGTAAGTTCCAGTAAAATCTTACTACTTGGCACGAGTCTACTTACGCAAGTAACGAAGTAGGAAATCATTATTTAGACCGTCATCCTCAAAGATATAGTTAAAGTAATTGATGATTATAATTGTTTATAACTGAATTGTCTACAAATCTGTATCACCTGCTAGTGCAAAGTCATGTGACGTATCGTTCAGCAGATGCTAAAATTACGTAAAATTGACCTTTGAGTGTCGTAGTGTTTCGTAAAATGTTGGATGCGGAGGAAATGTCGCGCGGCCGAGAATAGCCGCGTCGACGTGCAAAATGACGTCATGTCACGTCATGTGGTGCGTCTGATTATATTGTTTTGAGCAAAACGAGACCGGAGAGCGCCAACAGTGCCATCTGTCACGGCTGGTATGCGGATTAGCATTAATATGAGACTTTTACCTTGTTATGTTATAAAGGAATTTGTGTTATATTAAAATTTGAAAAAGACATCTTGAAAATATAGTGTAAGTTAGTTGTGTGTCTAAGTTTTGTGCTTTCGTAAGGATCAATTTTAAGTTTCATCACATTTCATTAAATAGCGAATTTTATGTAAATAATTATAAAACCGTGAACGAGTACACGTTGTTGGCTTGTTTGGAAGGATTGACCGCTTGTAGTTAGCAGTTCCGTATAGCTGGATATAAAAGTACTTGAATCTTATTGTACCAATCCACATTGAAATACAAAGTAGAGGATACTCCGAGACATTATAATTTTTTCTTCTTAAATTGTGCTTTTATAATTGTTCCGATATATACAAGATTCTCATAGGATTAGTCGCGATGTGGATTGGATTTATGTGATTCAGAGCCTCACTGGTTCATTGGTTCGTATTGCACGGCCAGTGAGCTACAAACTCATTCTAAAACACATTTAGGCAGCTTATTAGAAGCTGTTAAACTCTGTGTTTTTATTGTGGAAGTATCGGTATCACATTATTTTTGTCGCAGAACACTTATTGTATTTTGTTCTTAATGGTGACATTTAGCATAGTCAGAGATGATATTTTGAAATTTGCAACACTGATGCTTAAAAAGATATAGAACTCTACTTCTACCTTGCACAAACAAATACAAACGTGTATGTGTGACCATAGTTCATAATGATTATGTATATTATATTATTTACACACATAGTTATACTTTCAATACATCACTGTTAATAGTGTGTACCTCGAAATACTTTTAAATTTTTACACAAAAACGGTTTCTTTTCGAACCGCATTTAAACTGCGAGCTTAACACTTAAGTCAATATTTATTTTATATTTGTTATAGTTGGTTATGAATGTGGTACTGATAATTTAATTTAATAATTATGTACTCGTCCATAACATTTTCCAGGCAGTAGAACTAGGGTAGTTCGACCGGAGAGGTATCCACACCTATTTCTAGCGTGAAACAGTTCTTGCGTTTGGATGGAAAGGTGTGACCTCGGCAGTAGCAACGCATCTTTAATTGCCTTCAAATAGGATCCCTGTTTTTTATGAAGTTTCTTACAGATGTTTATGAGCGGCAGGGACGATATTCATACGACGATTCATTCTTATAAAAAAGTCAATGTTTATTGCAGGTATCTTATAGTTAATTATAAGTGTGTGGTAACAATTTTTTAATTTTATTATAATGTATTTTTTCATACCAGATATTGATGAATTTTATTTGAAAGGTGTGCAGGAGGCAGTACTAAAACAATATTCAACCCTACATAGTATATTTAGGGATCAGTGAACCATTTCCTCTTAATGTGCTATAAAAGTAGTTCGGCTCGTCGGTCCAGTTCATTGTTGACCTTTTATCATATTTTCATATTTAATACTTACCTGAAAAAAAATACTTGAATAGTTTAAATCAAAATAAAAAAACCTCTAGTCAAGAGTAAATAAATCGTTACTAGTAAAAAATAATAAATAATATACAAAGAAATAACATTCGAACCTATGGAACTAAGAGTATATTGAATCACTCTTTTATTTTAATCTCGGTTACCCCTATCCGCAGTAATAAAAAAAAGTAGTAAATGTCCTTAAAAATCCAGTCTTCTTAAAATCCTGACGATGTCGGTAAGCTTTTAGCAAGATTTTCTCGGAAAAGCGGACAGATATTATAAAACTTTGTTATAATACACTAAGCTAACGCGATAATAGGTTAAGAAAAAAACACTTTTTCGTACCAACTGTACATTAAATGAGTATTATTATTAGGTACTATACATTGATACATTGGTTGATGATAATGTATAGTTGGTACGAAAAAGAGGTCTATGACCTTTCTGGTCTTTTAAATTATTGATGTGAAACATCGATAGGCGCAGGCAAAACTTGATTGTAGTGTATTTTACAGTAATACCCCGACTTATGCTACTCCGACTTACGCGAACTCGGAGTTACGGCATTTAAAATTTACATTTTTTTTTAAATATACACTCCAAGGTGGAGCGCGTTTGTATATTCCATGTTTTATAGAAGCAATTTCTACAAAACATGGAATATAAATAAAATACAATGTTGTAAGGAAATTTTGCGACAGATTTTCTTTTTTTCAATAATCAAATTAGGTTGTTAAATTTTATGAAAGACTTGTAATTATTAAAATAACCTCGATTTTATATTTGTATGATCTAAGATTACTCCACAGGATTAACAAAGACGCGTTGCTATCTCTGAAAAAGGTTGGAACAAGTCATGGTCATTAATATGCCTTCCTTACCAAACCCTTAAACCAGAACTCAGTGCTCTTAATTGGTATTAGTAGGCAAACGCAGGAAAATCTATACGAACTCATACGATTTTTAAAGGCAGGGTAGAGATAGATAAAAGTCATTTACCACTAGTTGTTAAGTAACATCTTCATCATCTGCCCAAATAGGTTATGGACCTAACGTCGACTAGAGATGCATTATTATCTCTGGGTTTTAGCGCGTACGTCTTAATAACTTCCTTACTACACATTCAAACCAGAACAAAGAAGTATTTAAAACTGTTTTAGGCAGAAATAGGTGTATAACATTTATATCTACACGTCACAAAATATATGTGAGACAGATTTAAAAGCCGAGGCATTTGGAATGATACAGGTGTCTGAAATCGCAAAAATAAATCCGTGACAAACACGGGATGTGTACACATGTATTGTAAACTTGCAGTCGTAATATACGAGTAAATTCCAATACCAGATTGTACGCCAATGATAAACCCGTCACAATCAGAGTGTGGTTTTACGGTTTGCATATTCGAAACACAATGGTTTTACCACAAATGTACAAAGAGATTACCGCAAGCACCGTACGAGTATGATTTTTCTATACCAATAAACTGCACCTACCTAACGAAAAGTTGTTATCTATACTGTTATAAAATCAGTAGAGTTTGTTTAGTTGAACGCGCTAATCAGGAACTACTGGTTCGAATTGATAAATTCTTTTTGTGTTGAATAGTAAATATATCGTGGAAGGCTTTAGGTTTTATATCATCACGCTTGATTGTTTTTAGGGTTCCGTACCCAAAGGGTGAAACGGGACCCTATTACTAAGACTCTGCTGTCTGTCCGTCTGTCTGTTTCCAGGCTGTATCTCATAAACCGTGATAGCTAGAAAGGTGAAATTTTCACAAATGATGTATATCCGTTGCCACTATAACAGCAAATACTAAAAATAAATATATATTAAGGTGGGTCCCCATACAATAAACGTGTTTTTGCTCAATATTAAAAACGGTAACAGGTAGACGATTCAAATTTTCACAGAATATTTACTTGTTTATAAATAATGGTACGGAACCCTTAATGCGCGGATTCGACTCGCACTTTGACGATTTTTAATAGATTGTTCTCTAATGAACACGGGTGAAACAGGGATAGGTAAACATAGTTGTTGTCTCTGTCTGTCTGTTATACATCTTCGAAACTATTAAGTATCGAACAATACTAAATTTCTACTTCAATTCAATTTAGTGCGAGGTACTATTCGCAGATGGCATTATTTTCATTATGCTATATATTCAGCTTTAAACTGTAAGCTAAATAGTTTTGACAAAAAGCCATTTCTATGTGGGCGATTTTCTTAACGAACCAACATTTAGTTGGATTTACGTTACACGTTTACAATTTACGTGTAAAATTTTCTTTCCATGCATAATGCATATGTTATCACTCATGTAAATCAAACACCGCAGTAATATTTCCACTTCCTTGCGAATTGTTACTAAACACTGCGTCATGAACCTTCTGTTTTTAACCATCGATCCTAATTATGCTTTATTTAGTACGGTGTTTTAGTATAATTAACGATTTTAATATAACCTTATAATATTAAAGCATTTTATCGCATTAGAATCCCACCGTTGACCATGGTTGATTACGCCGCTGACCACTAGAATAAGGCTTTAGTCATTATCACCTGAAAAGTTTAGATTGGAAGAATAGGTAATGAAACCATCATGATTCGATCGGGGAGGTACCAACATCTATGCTAGCGTGAAGCTGATCTTGCGTTTCAGTGAAAGGGTGGTTGCCGATATATAAGTATATATGAGGCGACCATCTTAGTCCTCGGGAGTAGCAACGCAACTGTGATCGACATCTGTTCGAATCTCTGTTCTATGTTACTGCTGCTGCACTTACTTGCAGACGTCCATGGATGGCAGTAACCATTTACCACCAGGTGGACTGCATTCTCGTTTGCTATTTCGTTCTTATAAAAAAAAAAATTCGGCGTTTTGATTTAATAGAATAAATGCCATCTTATTATATGAGGCGACCCTAATAGTCCTCGGGGGTTTATTGCGTCTGTAATCGGTCAGGTAGAATCATTGTTCTGTATGGAGCTGATTACAGATGTCCAAGGGTGGCTGTGACCATTTAGTAGCAGATGGACATGCTCGTTGGCTATGTTATAAAAAAATTGAATACTTTCATGTTTAGTAACGTTTTTTTGCCGTGTAGACGAACGTTTGTAATTTTTAATGTTTTTTTCCTCAGTTTTCCAGTGATATATTGTTAACATTGGACAACTCTAATTCATACATACGTAAGTGTAAAATAGTTAAGAGATTCAGATAAACATCTAGACATGATATGGCTCGAAGGGCCAGATTTAAGAATTACAGTATATTTTTGGTTTTAATGTACCATTAGAAGCATTCTTTTTTTACAAAAAACGCTTCAAAGGTATTCGTAATGTTATGCCAGTGTAAATAGTTTGCATCTATTTAGTATACCCCACATTTTTCACCCATAGATTATTAAAAACGATGCATGCATTGCAACGAAAACAACCGTCCCCTATAGATTTTCGTATAGATTTTCATTAGGTATAGATTTTCATTATAAAAAGTTTAATGATCACAAAACAGACACTAAAAATATATAAAAGTGGATTAACAATTTTGATCAATACAACCACATTTTGATTAAAACGACGATTAAATTGTTTTCTTGTTTTTTTTTTTAATAGAAAAAACATCACAGCTGTTTCTCTCTATCTATTTTTATAATTTAATTGATGTTTGGCGTTCAAAACGAATTCTATAAAGAATATACAAATAACAATACTTAGACTACAATACGATGTAATACTAAAATAATTCACAAATTGCATGTACCATTTGCATGTCGAGCGAGGTGTGTTTAGTGCATACGATTTGTGAGGGTTGTCGCTCAAGCGGGATTGGGCCGAGCGGCAGTCCCTCTTCGACCACCGCGCCAGCTACCCGCGCGCCCGGCGCCCGTACGCGCGATACATGGACTACGATCGACCAAACGAACACAAAACTTCTATCACACCCCTACCCACAACCCTTCACCCAACGAATAGTGACAAGAATGACTCCCAAAACCGACCGCGGGAACTAAATTTTCAAAGCCTAATCTAACTTCCTTCCTAATTAGTGATCCTGCTTCAAATTCTCTCGCTCCATAATGCATCTCATGGGACAGTTCTACTGTAACCTATTTATACACAAGAAACGACTGAAAATTTCTACCTGCAACCTTTAAAGTTTACACGCTCTTTGTAAACTATTTACACGGTTTTAGAAATAGTTTTGGACTTTTTCATTTTTACCCTTCTAAACCTACTCAACTAGAACTCTAAGTGTGACCAAATACCTACCTAAATGTAGTATTGCAGTAAATTGTGTGACAAATATAGACTTTATTAGTGCGTTAAAAGTGTTTAAAAATAGTTTAAAGTGTGGCAGTTTTCAAACTAAAGTCGTAATAAGTGTTTTAGTATGTTTTGTGTAAATGTATCATCCTGAAAATATTGATTCATAACTTGGTAAGAAAATCAATTGTATTATTTATAGTTAAAATAATACTCTTATTTTTATGTCTAAGATTTTATTTCTTAGAATAAAGTTGTCAATTATATTATTCTTTAAATTCTTGAATATTATTCGTTATTTTCAGTTATTATAAAAAGGTCAACTTAATATGTTTAACCACGCTCAAAGTTAACGACGTTTCGTCAGCACGAACACGCGATTAAAATAAGGCCATTATAAAACTTGAATCAAAATTCTGAATTTGTTTTACGTGGAAATTAATACATATGAATTAACACAGAAAATATTTAATCATATACCTAGCGTTACAGTATTTCAACTGAATATTAATGAAATGTACATGCTGTAAATACAAATCCGTTTTTTTAATTTTCGCAAGATTTTGTAAGTGAGGCGACGTAGAGAAAACCATAATTGCCTGTATAAAAACATTTTTAATTAAAACGAAAACGGACGTGCTAATGAAGAGGTCGGATCTCGTTTTATAATACATTGGCAAAGAAATACTATTACAATCGCGTACTTTGTTAAAAATACTTCAAGAGCGGAAGTCGGCATTTGTTGAAAACTCACAAAATGTTTTTAAACGTTAACCAGGCGAGTGCCCCACTTTTTATTTAGCTCATAATGAGGACATTTAAATTTTGCACAGTTCTACTGGGTAATGTAATTGAACAACTTAAACGGGGATAGCGCAGAATCATAATAATAATAGCAACACATTAAAATATTGATACCAAGATTTCTTGAAATATCATAAGTTATGCAAAATAATTTTCATTAAAGTACGAAATGATCTTATAAACATTTAAATGCGTACTTCTATTATAATTATAGTAATTGTTCATGACAGATTAGATCTGCCTACTTTGTTTTTCAATTGAAGCTACGTTAGAGCTCGTATTATTAACCGTGTCTTATGTTGCATTATTAATCCATTTTTTTCATATATTTTTTTTAAATATATTTTAAATATGAGCCAATTGTAATCAAAAATAACATAATGTGTATCCTGGAAGAAGCTGTAAAGTCAGTCTAAATGTAATTCTATCAATTTTATCCATCTTCTTTAGACATTCATACGAGTACGTTCATAAAGGATATTATTTATGCAACTTTTTTATACTTCGTTGATTTTAAGATTTCCAGATAATAAGATTTAAAGTATCTATTGATACGTTTCTGAATAATAACAGACTATTATAGAATTGTCACTAAGCAGCTGCGTTTGCCTACGTATACGAAGATCATATTATTCAACTTGTGCCAAGTCCAATGACATCGCGGATATTTTTAATATGGTTTTACAATGCCAAGCACTTTATACTACTTATTAATAGTATACATGTACATATCCTTTCGCCATAATGACAAATATATAGCTCTAAATACCAAAACAACACCTAATTATTCGGTACTACGACATCTTTAAGTAGCTTTCTTAATAAAACTATTTAGATTAAATAAATATGAATTAACGCCTATAAATCGTAGTAAACATCTTTAGTTACAGATATGTGACATCTAAATAAATGCCCGTAACGTTATTTTTAGAAACATCTGTGAAGCATCGCTAAATATATTCCACGCGTCTGTACTTACTATTAATTTTGAACTTTAAATTTTTCATCATCCATAACATTATTTTATTCGAGAAGTTCCAACAGACGAAGAGACGCTAGAATAAATTTATGAACGGCCGGTATATGAAAATCTTTACGAGTCAATAAAATTAAAACGGTAAAACTCCATCAATATTTTTTTATTTTTAAAAACCGATTTGTAGTTTTTCTCCTACATACAAATACGTACTGACCTGTGCCTTACTCGTTTGTATTGTATGCATTAAATTAATTTACTATTAAAGTAAAATAATATAAAACAGTACACTGTAGTTAATTTAAAAACTTGTTTAAATTTATTTGATGAAGTTTTACAGACTTTACAGGAATTTTCTGTCAGCGAACTTTAGGACTTACCTGTGATCGACAAAAATATTCAAAGGCGGTATAAAATAAATTCAATCAGGGTTTCATTATAAAATACATTTTGACTCTCTTATATATGAGGTGACCATCTTAGTTCTCGGGAGTAGCAACGCATCTGTGATCGACCTCAGATGGAATCCCTGTCCTATATAAAGTCGCTTACAGATGTCTATAGGTGGCAGTAACCACTTATAATCAGGTGGACTGCATGCACTTTTGCTACTTCATTCTTATAAAAAGTGTAACTTATGTATGTTATCTTATATATAGAAAAATAAATATGATGCCATATATGATGGTCTTACGGAGGACTCTTTGCTCTTAGTACATTTTAACCCTTTCCAGTAACGATCCACTTGAGTTGCGTTTTTTTCAACGGATTTTCCAAAGTCAATTGATTTAATTTGGAAAACGTGAATGATAAGAGTCGTGTTTACCTTCAATATACGTTGTAATGTATTTTGAACAAGTAATATTTATTTTCATCCATCCCACAGTAAATAAAGCAATCATGATATGAATATTTTATTTATGAAATCTTTATTCTAAAACGATGTTTTAATTGAAAAATAATGCTTTATCGGATACATAATTTTAGCTGCCGAGATAATGATTAACTAGCAATTACCCGGTCTAATATTAAACATTCGTCCTACATAAGTACTCGTTTATAGAAAAGGAAAAACAATCAGTTTACCAACAAAAAAAAAAGGTTCTGAACCATTTCGTCTTTGTCAAGCTAAATATAATATAATATAAGTATATTAAACTAAATTTGTCCCTTAGGCCTTTATGATGCCAAAATATATTTTATCTGATTCATGCATTTAGTTGCTCGAATTATTTGAAATGCTAAACTGATACAATTTGTAACAATATCAAAATCTAATCAAGAAATTCAGCAAAAGTTAAAGACTGTCAGACCGACACCATCTTTCAATTAAAACAGATACCACAATCCAGTTTCAGTAATTGCGCCGGCCGAAGTTTTCTACTTACGCTCGTTCATTTTGTAACGACTATCTAGTGAAGATTTACTACGTGGAATGTTCAAATGAACATTACACTTTGTATGATTATAAATAGGTGACAGTTTTAAAACGTATTTTGTGAATATTGTAGAGCTTTCATATGTAAGTTTTCTTGTGATGTCTTACTACAATTTTAAAGCAGATAATTAATTATTCTTAAACATTTCGGTCAAAAGAATACTTTCTCCACAATTAGTCTTGGGTAGACCTAATCTGTCTATTATATCTACCAAGTTTTTGAGTTCAGGACCACGTTTCATCAAAAAATCATCAACCAAAATGATAAATATATTTCCAAAGGACTATATATACACATATATATGTCACGTTTTGTTATTTAAAGGCCTATTTTAGATAATCATCGCAATTGAATTGCAACATAAGGGTAAAAAAGACTAGACAGTATTGCTGATGCATCTAGATCATGGAAAACACCGCAATTCTTGTCCAAGCGGCTTTGCCTGACACGAATTAGTAATGCAATATACCGCAAATTAAAACGATTGTTTGTATAGTGGATTAACACATCTTTTTTATACTGTAATAGTGGATCTTTTCTATATAGTATTAGGATGAGGTGTTATTGATTACTTTAATGGTCATTTTCCCAAGTTTTGTTGTAGTTAATAGTTTAATGAGACAAGCGAATAGAAAATTTAGGAACGACGAACACTGTGACCAAAAGTCTGTTTATATTCAAGAATCAAATGCAAATTTATATTTGTAATAAAACTTTTTAACAAAAAATAGAAACCGACTTCAGTGTCACCAAAAAGTAAAAAAATAATTTAAATATATGTTGGTTTTTTACATACACAGTACATAGTACATAGTCCCGAAGTCGGCGCTCAACCTATTTTGTTAGATTACAACGACGAATCTAT
>DWNE01009357.1:0-10953 GCA_018249875.1 Cecropterus toxeus | reverse complement strand
CTATCAAACAAATAAAATTAATATTTTCTTTTGAAAAATGCAACCATTCCATCAGTATTTTCTTATGACGTTGTCACGTTCAACTATCATCAGTAAACCGACTTTACAGACAACCAAGTTAATAAAACTGACGCAGAAAATAATCATGCAGTATATTTGCTTGTAACCATCAATTTGAAAACTAGTATAAGTACCAGCAGTTGTTAACACAGCTGTTACTAGGCAGGTAGATGTTGCACGTTTCGAAATATAGCCAAAAACTTGTATGCAATATTTTTTGCCAGTAATTGTCACAAAACTAACCCTGTTCTATTTTAACCTGTAATAAATGGAAATGAAAGTATACAGATACGAAATAAAACTAATATAGGTGGAGATGAAACAAAAGATGATCAAGTAAAAGAGAACAATTCATATAGAAGTAATATATTCGACTGGACGGATTGTTACATTTTCAGCAATAAAGGGGTTCGAAGCGGTTAAAAATAATTCGTGTAAATATACTCAAGGTTAAAGCGACACCCTTTTCCCGAACTTGACTGACACAATTTCGTGTGTACACCTCAACAAATTCACTCAAACAACAAAGTAACGTGTCCAAAATATTGGTACAGAATGAGAATTTTAACAAAGCGATATTCAGAACTGTACGTATTGTTCCTTATCCATATGTTTCCAGATTCATTATTTGTACGTGCAAAATTGAAGCGTCGAGTGTTTCATATACATATTATGATTGTCAGGATGCTTTGAGGACCGGTAGAGCGGAATCGGAACGAATACGTTGTTGAGTAAAATATTGCGATATTCTCGACGTGTCACTGTAGCGTGTACAGGAAATTTTCAGCTGCAGAGAAAGCAAATGGATTCACCATTTGCTTAACTCGTCATTCTGTAACCTAACGGTAAATTGCTTTTATGTAAATTTTAAAATAAGGAATATTAAACTGTGATATAAAATTTTCACTTCGAATATTACAAATTGTTGGTCATGTGCGAGTTGAACTCGAAAGTCCAATAGGGAGAGGACGGTAGCACTAAACTTTAAACATTTTTAAATTTCTAGTTTTTTCTGTTATCAATATAGCTAAGGAATTACTAGCATTGTGGGTTAAACTATGAAGGTTTTATAGATAAACTGTCAGAAAGCGATTATTTACATGTGGCCATTTAATTATTAGCTTTTTTTTTTGTATAACAGTCATTTATTAAAATCCGATTACGGCCTATCAATCGCGGTTTAGACGAAAGAAAGTTTCGTTTTTTACAATCAGAAAAATAGGCCGTTACAGAATCCTAAAACTTAGCATACAGTTTAGATACTAAGTGATTATTTTCATCTGGACGTATCTTTTATCCACTATATACAGAATAACTCATATCTAAAACTGATCACAGACACGTCATTACTACTATGGTTTAAAATGGAATGTCTTAGGTAACTGAATTTACGCCTACCTTACAACAACGCAACAGAACACTGTTAATGAAAGACAGAAACTGATTTGACGGTGGTACCATCACTGAGAAGCGCCACAAAGTTTCACCATTTTCAAAAAACAATACAAAAATATTTTCCATACTTGAATCGTATTTAACTTTTATTACATAGTATAAAAGAAGCAAACGATCATGCAATCTTTCTGACGGTAAGTGGTTTTTGCCGCCCATGGAAATCTGTAAGCAATTATATATAGAACACCAGTCCTGAGGCTAGCGCCTGAGGTCTAAGATGGTCACCTCATATGAAAGTGAGGCGGCAATTACGCCCTTCTACCGCAAAAACCACTTCAGGCTAGATATTTAGTCAAATTTAGTTGATAACTACTGGAAGAGCGGAGCACCCTTATACAGGCATTTGGTGCTTAAAAGGAGGCTCCAGATCTCTTATGATTGTAACTTAAGGCTGTAAAGAAAATAAAGATTTTTATTATTATTAGTTTTCCACATTCTTGATTTTACCCACTTACCGCAATTATGTAAACGTTTAAATGGGCATTTATAGCAAAAACATTAAGCATCTTCATCCAACATCTTTAAAAAGACTAGAATAAAGTAGAAGTAACTTTTTTCGGAACAAAACACCGTCGGTCTTATTCACAGTTACGACGAAACAATGAATAATAGGACAAAGGAAACGTTTCAAGGCAGTTATCTCTAAAAGCTCGTCAAATACTCTTAAAATATAACCATTGTAAGAGATTTTGAATAGTTACCTCTTTATAATATAGTAGTAGAACAGAAGTTGGGGAACTAGTATGCATTTTACCTGTGATAAATGGCTACTGATGCTCGTAGATATCTTTTATCACGCTAGGAATTAAGTTCTGTCTGAGGTTGGCCTGAGATTCATTGCTACTCCTAAAGACTGATGGAATGCCAAGTTTTTATATCATGTGTAGCCAACGCGCATACACTTTATAATAAGTGGCCACTGCCGCCTATGGACCTTTATAACCAATCCCAAATCCGCGCAAATTCTCGCCTGAAATTGGCCTTAGATGCGTTGCTACCTTTAATGACTATATTAGAACGTCTTGCATAACTAGGTCTTGCGTACCATTCCTTTCAGACCAGTACACAATAAAGCTGAACACTTAGACGGAAATTTATGTGACGATGGTCTCTCCGGGTGGAACTCGATACTTTACTCCACCTGGAGTCATAAGACAACTATCGTTGGAAATAACGTTATTACTCCAGGCAAATATTATTCCACTTCGCAAACTTTCACAGCTGTAATTCGTTTATGCGCACCGCAGGGGAACGGGCAATTTTAATACTGAAACGACCTCCAATATTCGCATTCATTTTTGCACCATGCACTAATATAACATGTAGATTATTTATTCCTTTACTCTCTTTAAGTTATTTGTAATTTAAGTGGCGAATGAGTGTGCAGTCTACTTAAGTGGTCAACGTCACAAGCGTCTCTGTACTGTCTAGTTGATGGTAGGTGGTCAACGTCACAAGCTTCTCTGTACTGTCTAGTTGATGGTAGGCGGTCAGCCGCCGAAAGCCTTATCTGATCGCCTACCATCAAGTAGACTACACAACCGTTCTTGTAACGTCTAGCTTTTTGTAAAATTACTATTTTATTAAACACAGAGACGTTAGTGATTTCCAAATCTTAACATTAAGTAAACTGCACACAATCGCCACTTAAATTCAAAATCTTAGAGGATTACGTTTGTTAATCATAAAATTATGTGTGAACTGACATCAAATTAACACACCATTCCTTCACATATACACTTGTATATTTGGAAATGCTGGTACTAAGCAAGTAAAGAATATAACTTATTATGTACTACAAATAACAGCTTTTTGACGAGAGCGGCAGAACCCCTGTACTTATTTCTGTATTCGTTGAAAAAATAAACGTTTGGCGGATACTTACTATCCAATTTCACAACACAAAAATTCATTTTATTATCATTTTTTATTTATAATATAAACATATGTATATTACTTGATAAATTAACGAATGTACGAGGCACATTCGTAATACAAAGTAACAAAAATATATGACGATATTATTTTCCACTTAAAATATGGTATTGCGTAGAAAATAAACGATAAATAACGTTATTCCACTTTCAAATTATGTGACATAAATTCAAAAAGCCCTTACCATAACTCCAGGGACTACACTGGTTCGGGCAATTTATGAGCAACAGTAAGAAATGTGTCAAATAGAGTTGTGTAGCTCGCGAGTGAGTGATAGATAAGATATGTAATCTTCATCAAAGAGCTAATCACTCTTTTACTCGCTTTTGCTCGAACGATTTTAGATTATATATTTATATCTGAGTGGTAAGGTTCAATATGAACGAATGGAATGAGGTGAATGAAATGAATTAAGATATGAGACATAATTGCCAAAATTAATTTTAAGGCATTCTTACTATGAGATAATATGAGAAAAAAATGACCCAGTAAATTAGAAAAAAAATCGTACACATTGAAATAGTCACCAAAAAAATTACAAGATATAAACATACCGCAATCATATCTTCAGATATATTGAAACATCATTAATGAGCCATTGACGTAAAAGAGTGACATATATCTCTTATCATTCTAGTGATACATTCGGCACATCTCTAGTATCAAAGTACCAACATTACGGTAATACTGTAATGCACTCAACACGATGTAAGCGCTTCGTGTAATGAAAAGTTTTATTTTCTAGTCTCTCTGGAACGAATTTGGAGTGCTTGGCGGAAAAATCTACATCTGCATTTTCTCACCTTTTGACACTTTTGAATACGAGTTTGTAATTTTTCTCCTTTGTCAGCTTTCTATTTAATGGTTGCTCTTTTCTATCTACAAAATTAGAACGATTTTCGATTTCTACAGTCGAAGTAGTAGATAAATCAATATTAATGATAAGTTTTACCATATTTTATAATATTTTTATAATTATATTTTATACTGAAAATAATTGTATTCCTTTAATTACTAAACGCTCTGCAAGAGCAATCATCGAGACCAATGAAGAAAGTTCAGACCTTTCATGATTTAGATATTTGCCTATAAAAAGAATTAAAGACTGTATGATAGACAATTTTTACGCGAATCTTTTTTAATTCGGGTTCTGTACCCAAAAGTTAAAAACAAAACCCTATTACTAAGACTCTTCCATCCGTCTGTCCATCTGTCTATCTGTCTGTCTGTCACCTTTGAAATTTTCAACAGTTATATATTTTTGTTGCCGCTACAGAAATAAATACTAATAAAAACAGAATAAAATGAATTTAATGGGGACTCCCATACACAAAATGCGAGTATTTTGCCGTTTTGTATATAAAATGGTACGGAACCCTCCGTGCGCGAGATCGACTCGTACTTAGCCGTTTGTATTTCAGACGAAACTAGGAATATTAAATATGAAGGCTTCGGTCATTGAAAATACTTGTCATGTATTTCAATATACACCTATTCGTTAGGTCATAGAAACATGTGTAGGCCCGAGAAACTTGGCGGCGTGCCGGCGACTGCTTCCGGTAAATCATTCACCTACTGCTCACTCGAATGTGACAGAGACAAAGTATCACTGTACACCATCAATTAAGGTAAAAACCCCATATCTCAGATTGATGTATCACGATAAGATAATTGCAAATACAATTAATTTTGAGTATTATATCAATAACGTGGTTTGTACTGGTGCTTTGTCTATTTTTGCTTTATTGCGCTAGGGCAGTTTCACCGTCTTGAAATTTTACAATTTGTGGCGTCGGTTGCGTCATCGTTTCTTCCTCAATGCTTCGAAATAATAATTTTGAATTTTGTCCCTTAACTCAATCACGTTGGGGTTACCAATTTGTTGAGCCACGGGTTAGCGATAAAAATTAAAGATTCTTCTTTACTATATTTTAATGTGTAGGTCACAAACGATACGACCACCTGTAGTCCAACAATTCCATGACTAGCGAGTCGGTGAATTTATGAGCTGGTTTCTCGCTGATTCCTGACTAGATTAGCAAAGAATTGCCAATATTAAATTTCCATAAAAGAAACTCGCAAACCTTAAAAATAATTATTTTCCAGAACTGTTTTT
The DNA here is from genome assembly GCA_018249875.1 of Cecropterus toxeus. Classification (NCBI taxonomy): domain Eukaryota; kingdom Metazoa; phylum Arthropoda; class Insecta; order Lepidoptera; family Hesperiidae; genus Cecropterus; species Cecropterus toxeus. The sequence continues at coordinate 5,387 of DWNE01009357.1, read as the reverse complement.
AATATCTATTTTTGGTAATAACTCGGTAATATAGGACTCTATATATACTTACGTCAAAAATATTTACAGTAAAGATTTTGTATTTATTTTATATTTGTTTTTAAATAAAAAAACGTTCTCTACGCAAGAATATAAAGCAAGATATGATCTCATTCTGTCGCTATTGTATAAAAAATAAAACATGTATAATTACAAAAAATCATATCTGTCTGTATAAGTAAGCTATAACAAATCCTAGTCTTTAATGAGTTCGTTAGCCGCAAACTGGCAAATGCATAGAGCATTTCTTGTTATAAAGGGAATGCGGTGTCAGTATTATTAGTACGATGTTTTAACTAGACGTGACGGCAAGGCCACTGTGGTTTTGAGTAGCCAAAAATAAACTGAAACATGTAAAACAAATATTATACCTCATCCCTTCATTCTTCATGTAATTTTACGTAAAAACTGTAATTGTATGAGAATGATGATATAGCAATAAAAATAGCCACACGTGAGTCGAAATCAAACATGGAACGCCACGTACTATAATGGTAGATTTTTTTTAATAATTAACCACTTATTTACGGTTCTCAGATTCTTTTCCTTTACATGCTCTACAAGACATTGTTTCTTATCAAATTTTAAGATTCTGGTTCCATCATCCATTCATCAGCCTTTCGAGGTCCACTGCTTAGGCATAGGCCTCTCCTAAATTATGCCATCCTAACTGGCCCTGTACTTTTTAAATCCAAGTGTTTCCCGCTTTCTTCTTCAGGTCAACGGTCTATCTGGTCGGGGAGCGACCTGTGCTGCTATTGCCTAAACGTGGTCGCTCCTGGTGTACCTTTCTACCCCATCAATTATTATCAGTCCTTCGAATGAGGTGACCAGCTCATTGTCATTTCAACTTGCTAATTTTGAGAGTAATGTCAACATTTTGCTCTAGACAAATTCAATTTTGTTCAAGTCAAATTATTATCAAATTCTAGTTCAACGAAATGTAAACTGTAGGTTTTGCACATGTGACGTAATCGGTTATTTTTTCGCATCATCCATATGTGGCACTCATCACTGGCCGTTAGGTATCTTGCATGCGTGTCTGTTCTTTCTTATAAACTAATAGTAAAAAATCTAAGACCCAGATATGGGTCGTGTAACATTCAGAAATGGGGAGCACCCTATCGTAGTAGCGAGAAAAATAAAATAATATGACATATCCAGGAATTTAAAGTTATAAGGACGTATTTGAATTCAATTTAAGTTTCAAAACTTCTTAGCCAAGTTCTTACAACACTATTAAAGTGACAAAAAGATTGCAAAGCTGTTCCAATGTCTTTGGAATCTTTGAATCAATATTGTTACATTATTCAAGAGATCTTTTGAGTAATTCTTTCCATGTTTAAACTTAGTCATATCTTGCTAGTCTTTTGATATATATATATTTAATGAGTCTAAAATTTATATTAAACAATCAGCGATAAAAAATTCTGAACAATAGCGTACTAACAGAGCTAATTCTTAGTTGTTTCGGATAAAAGGACGGATAACTACTAATTCAAAGAAATTAAAACTAATATACAAATCTTTAAGTAAGAGTACAAGAGAAAAAATATGTTTTAAATACAAAATTATGTTCGCATAATATAGTATTCACCATGAAAGTAATTATATTAAAAATGCTTTCTAAAATTATAATCCCTACGTTAAGATTTTTCCTGTCATGAGTGCGATGTGTACACACAAAGACCAATATACGAACACCCAAAACTAGAATGACAGTGTTAATTCATCATTTATTTGTTTGGCCGGATATCGAACCCGGAATCCAAATCTGTTAGGCTGGTGTGGTAATTTCTTCACTAAGCTAGTTTTTTAGGTAAATTATTTAGAAACGATATCATTATTTATTACAATATACACAATTTACAAATACATTACAAATCATTTTCAATAACTTAGCTTTCACAGTATACTAAAGTGAAGTATTTTGTAGCATAGTTAAATGATTTAAACGTTTAGCTTAAGCTGTAAGACTACTGAAAATTACTTCCAACGCAAATGCAATTGTCTGTCACAAAGGTTCTTGAAGTTGCAAACTTCCTTTGAAACTACAAAAGATCACCTTAGTCTGAAATATCCTTTATAAAGTCGATTTAATTTAATCTTTGAGACTTTAGAAAAAATACAATACATTGTACTCTAATTACGTTATTACTTTTAACGCTATTTAAATGGATACAAAACCATCTCATAGTGAAAGTAGGTACTTTTTTCAAAATATTTAAATAGTTTTACAGTTACAGTAATTTGCAACTTCCCTTTATTGGAAAGTAGAAATTATTTTTGATACAGATAAATATCAAATTTTCATCAACTTCTAGTTCAACGAAATGTAAACGTGTAAGTTTTGAACATGTGACATAATCGGTATTTATTCATCGCATCGTCCATGTGTGGCACTAATCACTGACCTGGCTGGATAAAAATTTTATTGAAGATACTCTCTTATTTTATTCACTTATATTTAATATAAATTAAAATATAACGAAATACTGCACTGGTACAACGAAAAAGGAGATTAGGTGAATTCCAAAAGAGTTGAAACAAAAAGCGTCGAATCTACCAATAAGTCTTCTCAATTAATGACTAGACGATACCAGTTCTCAGTTACTTTAACAGTAAAAGTAGAATTTGTCAGATACTCTCGATAAGTGCACAGCTTCGAGGTTTTATTTCCATTGGTCTTCATTTGTTTTAGAACGGATAAAGTAAAGTGGAGTTTTCAAGAGTAGATTTAAACATTGCTCAAGCCATTATAATGAAAGCAATGAGACTATTCTTTCTTTAAAGAATAAACAGTGATTAAAATACGTATTTCCTAGGTTCTAGATATATAATAGGATTTCACGTATCTTGGATAATACGTATACTCACAAAAAGTAGTATAAAATCGTGCTATTGCCAGCTCACTTGCACATACAAGTATATGTGCCGACCATCATAGTCCTCAGGATTAGCGCATCTGTATTTGACAACAAATAGAATACAAACAAATAGTTACTTATAGATTACCATGGGCGGCATTCACTACTTACCATCAGATGGACTGTATGCTCGTTTCGCTACTTCGACCTGTACCATTAGTACGAGTTTGTCTTGTTTTTCCAGACAAGATTGAGTCTTGTTTCTGCCCATACATCTACATGCAGCGCCCCTAGCGGCTTTTTTCGGAACTAAAATTTACAGAGGGCCTTTTTGATAGAAACAAGACTCAATCTTGTCTGGAAAAAACAAGACAAACTCGTACTAATGGTACTGTTCGACCTAAAAAAATACAAAAACTTTAGTTTTGTAAGTGTACTTAACTCTTAGACTTACAATATAAATGATATTAATATTTTAGATTTCTACTTAGCTTGGAATTGAACCTGTACCCAGCTTATCAGACCCTTGTAGTAAATGTTTCACCAGTAGCAAATCAAAAATTAAAAAAAAATATTATTTCGGTGTAGAGGATAGTTCAATCTCACCAAAAGTGTCCACACCTACTGACCTAACAGACACCTTTAGGGGAAGTTATTACTTATTCAAAGAACAATCTTCTCCAAAAAAGATTTTTGAGTAAGCCGTACCTTGCAAAACAGTAGTTAAAAGATAACAAGTTGACAACTTTACTGGGTTACACGCCCTTATAGTTTAGAATTTCTTTGTCAAATTGACGTCTACACGAAGTTTGTCAGGTAATCTTTGCGTTTCCCTATACGGGCGAAATTGTAATTTATGGATTTTCATTAATAAGTAGTGTTTTTATTGAAATAGAGAACTTTCATAACCACTATATACTCTGACCTCCATTTCTTAATCTGTTTTTCTTTGGTTAAATTTTATAATAATAATCTCATATGATTTATAATAATTCATACAATTTCGCGTGTTGATAATTTAAAAATATATATACGTGACAAATATATAACCTCTTTCCTTTAGGAAGTCGGTAAAGAAGAAGAGTACGCGTAACAAAGCATACATGCCCCGAAAAATGATATTGTTACTGAAATTAGTATATCATATCTGTGAAATATTTTCCCTCGCAGAACTGTTATAACGCGCCCACAAAAATTATGAAATTTACTAATGGGATTTTTTTCAATTTAACAACTGTTACATCTAATATTTTACGGTATAACTAACCTATGCAACTTTATAGTCATACAGAAAAACAACGTATTTGGTTTATCTAGAAAGTGTTTACATAGTTGAATGCCGCTGTTGGATGTCGTTAGTGCCGTTTAGTCGCGTGAAAATGATTCACCGGTTTGACTAATGGTTGCACTCTAGATTGCTTCGTCACGTGCAAGTCAGTTCCTTAACTCATTAATTATTGTATGCATACCATGCATAGTCTACTAGATGCTTCGATCAAATATGTATTATTTGATCATATTTGATATTTGATATTTGTAGTACATATTTGATCGAAGACTAGATGGAACTTTTACCCGACAACGTTAGAAGGATGGTAAAGTTTGTCGTGCATTTGTAGATCTATATGTTTGTTTGTAAGTATTTCCATGTCTTTGGCACGCTTGACTTATGCCTTATGACATGATATATGACATAACATTAGCACTGCTTCAGTTTGCTGAGTGACATGGACTATATAATTTAAATAATAATTGACCAAGTGCGAGTCGGACTCGCAGGCGAAGGGTTCCGTATCATTACCATTCACAAAACTTAAAGAGAAAATATAGCTGTGTTGTCAAAATAATAAATATAGTCAAACAGTTGTCCAACTACCATCATAAGTTTGTTTTTCGTAGTGTTTGTTTGCGTACTTTATTGTTGTTGTTTACTTCAATATTTTGTCGGAACATTATAAACGAAAAAATCATTTTAGGCTGTCGGGTTTTTTGTTTCACTATTTTTAAACAATGAATTAGTTATTGAACATGATAAAATTCTTTATGGTCACTAAAGTGGCAACATCACACTTATTGCTACCAAGTTGTTATCACATACATGTATGTTATACAAGTTGTATTGGAGGAAAAGGAAATAAACATGTAGTCTGTCCAATAGTAAGTGATAACTGTCGCCCGTGGACATTTGTAATCAATCCAGATAGGATCACGATGCGTTGGTACTCCTGATGATTAAATAAGATCGCCACGTAAATTTGTTTTTCGCCATACTCTTTAAACCAGATCATAGCAGGAAGATTGTACTTCTTTCATTTACCAAACAATTCTATTGTTTGATCTTATCTTTCTTTGATGGTATAAAGCTAATATGTTATTTAACAAGTATGGTAATGGAGCAATTGTGATTTTTTTTTATAAATATGAAGTAGCAAACGAGCAAGCAGCCCACCTGATGGTAAGTGGTTACTGCCGCCCATGGAC
>DWNE01009356.1:0-10954 GCA_018249875.1 Cecropterus toxeus | reverse complement strand
GCAATAGTAAAAAACTGTGTCGCAGGTGTTTACGCCCATCCCGGGTAACACAGTAATGGCATGTTCAATACACATTAATTTACTTATTTTATGTACGTACATTCTTAATATTTATTTGCTCATATATATGACATATGGCATTTTAAATTGTCAGTAATGTATAGGTACGTTGAATGTTTTATTTAAATTAATATCTTTCTATTATTGGGTATACTAATTCCTTCTCTGCATTAACTTAAACTATAGTAATTATCACATTCCTCCTCAGATTTCGCTTTACGTATTAATACGTATATGCAATACTATAAGTAATGGAATTAAATAAAAGTTTATAATAACAGTACACGAGCAAAGACGTCTTGTCACAAAAAGTAGATTATGACAATAGCGCCACTTATCGGGTTTAATGAAATCTTTAAGCTGGTATAATCCAAACCTATTAGCAAGGTTCCATTGAAATCTTTTGAGCGATTCCGGAATTTAGTGTGGACGAATATATTTCATATTAAGATTACTTTTTTTAGTAACAACCTATATTATTATTTTATATTAAATATCATTTTAGACAACGATAAGACAACGACAAGAACTTCCAAAAGTTGTGGCGACGGCGGGGAGGAGGGCTTACGCGGGCAAAGGGGTTTTGGGGACATTGGATTAGACACATTTCTTCCCTAAGAATACTCTGATTAATCCCAAGAACAGTTCAGGGGCTCTTGAAAATGAATTGAAATCTTGGGCCAGACGGGTTAATTCATCATACCGCGTGCCCCTTTCCTGCTGATATATTTCGGGAATTTTTAGTTGTTCATAAAGACTTTTTATTTCCTTTACATGTTCTGGATTTGGACTACCGTAGAATGTTGTGAATATTTTCCGTTGTGCTTCATTGCAGTTCTGTAAAGCTGTGACCGCCAACCAGGAACATTTGCCCTCTTGGATGTCAGTCCCCAGTTTACCAGTTTCAGATTCTGGAGCAAATATGTCAGCGTAGTCGTTCTGTAACACAAGCGTTATATTACTAATTCCGACAATTTTTTTTCCTCGCTAGTGACTAAAAATTTGGTCTGTTGCAGTGATTATTGTTTGCTTCAGAACACAAATCTAAACTCATCATTCATATTTCTGTCTGGCCGGGAATCGAACCCGGGACCCACTACGCGTCAGACCGGTATGGTAACCGCTCGGCCACGCGGGTCGTCAATCTTTATCGCCATAAATCTCTGACATTCCCGCTGTATTCAACATTGTCACCGTAAGTGACGGCTCACGTGACTTGCTATACCCTCCCCTCGTGTTTCGTATCGCCGTCTTTCCAAACGTATAAGATATCATAGTGCACTCCAGTGCATTCCGTGTGAAGTGTACTCCCAGAGCACTCGATTTCATCCAATGCTGCGATATCAAACGCATGGAAATGTCGGATAAAAGATTCGAAGTGACACGCCACCTCCCCTTTGGAAAACTGACGTGTAAGCGACGGTTCGGATGAGTAACTACAAATAGTTGCAACCGCATGCATATTATATACATATTATACACACATAAAACCATAAAAATAATTTTAAAAATCAATGACTGATAATGACTCTGATGAATGATAAAAGGCATTTTGAAGTTTAAAACTCCAACTGGTGAACGTCATAATGATTTTTTCTAAAAAAAAATAACAAAATATAGAAATCGACTGCAATGTCACCAAAAAGCGAAAAACTATTTTAAATACATGTTGGTTTACTACATATACTGTACATAGTCCCGAAGTCGGCTTCTCAACATAAAAGGTTACAACGACGAATCTAGAATTTAATCTATCCTACGAGTATGAAAATGAGCGCCGACGCGCAAACAAATGCAGTGAAATTGGGAACATCCTCCATTTATTAAGTCGATTAAAAAGAATGTACTCGTACATATGTATATTAAAATAAGAAAAATCATAAATGAGTAAATTATAGGGTGACTGGGTTTTATTTTAGCCTGGCTTCCATGCTTTTTCGAATCACGGACGCGCACAGCTTACTTCGTTACGTGACGATTTCTATGAATTCGAATACTCCGCGAGCCGCGTTAAGGAATTTTGTTCCAAAACTGCGTGACGTATATAACTTCTTTCCTTGGGCAAACTCTGTTAAAATGCAAAGTGTGACGTAACAAAGGAACATGCAGTCCATCTGATGGTAAATAGTCACTGCCATGCTACGCATCTCTGTAAGCAAATGTGTCTGTTCATACTGAAGGTAACACGGATGAGTTGTTTCTTCCGAGGACTAAGATGATCACCCCATGAGCGAACCAGCAACCACACCATTCCACCCACATACAATAACTGCTTCACGCTTGAAATTAATGTGATGGTGATACCATCTGATATCTGATCATACTCATTCTATATTACTTTTTTTGTAGTTATAAAATTATTGTTACATTAAGTAGATAAGACTAAAGAATGTTCTAGTTCAATTGATAAACAAACTATCTAAAAACATAATGATTTTATTATATTTAAGGTTTATTTTTCATTTTCATTATAATACATTAATTAGTTAATTTAACTTTTCATTACACTAAGCCTGATCAAAGGCGGCCTTTTTAATTACATTTCGTTGATGTATTTTTTAAAACGGGCCACCTTTCGTAGGTACGTTGAAATTCGTTGGCTCAACCGTTGGCTTTACCGTTTTCGTAATTTAATAAAAATATGAATTTAATGTAAAAATCACGAGCAGTGATAGCCGAATGTTTGAAACTCAATCTCTCCGTCGAGGGCCCGTGGTTCTAAACCCAGATTTTTGTAAAATGATGTGCATATTACAAATTGATTATACTGCTTTTCGGTGAAGGAAAATATCGTGAGAAAACGCCTAAGAGTTCCCTAAAAAAAGTTCTCAAAGGTGTGTCAATTCGCAATGGGTCAGCGCGCTGGACAATAATGGGTTGACGACGACGTAAATAACACATGGCAATGAGAATTTTATCAATTCCTGGAAATACACATAATTTTTAATCACATAATATATGCGTAGAATTCACCGCGTTCGAATTAGGATGAATTAATTATTATGATGCTTCAAAGCAGTCAATGCTTACGTTTTCGCCCAATATTGCAATACATTGCAGGATATGGTCGAAACGAAAACGTAAACGTGCACTGTACATTGTAAACTATTGGCGAAAACGTAACCGGTGATCGACTTTTGGTAAGATAAAGTAAGGTAGTAAGATAGTAACCCTCAAATGATTCGTAATATTGTGTATAAATCCCGGTCCTATACTAAGTCACGTAATTGGACGGAAATTGTACAACGTGTTTCTCCGATCACGTACCAACGTAAAAAAGTTAGTTCTGTTTAATTTTTTAGATTTTTCACATTACTAGTCTTATTAGTACGAACAGTACATCCTTTGCAAACTGATATCATATCCATAATTATTAATTAGTAAATACTTATTCGTACTGTAGTCACCAATAACACGAAATTAACTCCATATAGTTTCTTCGGTCGTATTGGTAAAAACTATAATTATAAATAATTCATCTTATTTACAAGTACATTCCCAAATCAAGCTTCACACTTAGTACACAGTTCGTAAACTTCTAATCAAAGTGATGATGCTAATTAGAACAAGTGTTTTCAATCGTCACAATATTGCCATAATTACGTACATTCCTCCAATTAGTACCCACTTGATCCCGAGTCACGTAATCATCTGAAAATAGTACCTACAAGCACTCTCCCAATCACGTCTCCGAGTACACAATTTAGAGTTGTTTGGTTCCCGCTCCCAGAAATCTTTCCCGAATAACACCTTTAATCCTGTGAGATCTCTCTTAAATTACATTAAGAACCTGGTAATGTAAAGAACTATCTTTACAGAGTTAGTACATATTTGACCGTTCTCCTTGAACAATTGTTTTTGTTAAAATTTTTATGTCTTGTCTATTTCATTATTTAAAAAAGAATTAAGAGCGATATTAAATGAGCGAGAGTTCACGTCATTGTCTATCGCCGTTTGTCATTAGCGAACATCAGCCATCGTAGGCGACGGCCGTTGACTGTCGCCCCCTGGTTATCAGCAACCATCAGCGTTCGTAGGTGACGGTCGTCAACTATTGACGTCTGTTACCATCGATCGTAATAGGCTGTCGTCGACTATGGCTTCTGTCAGCAGAGACCGTCAGCGACCGCAGCCGACGATCGTCGACTATCACCGTCTGTCACCAGCGATCGTAAGCGACTGTCGTAGACCACCGCTTCCTGTCACAAGACCGTCAGCTACCGTAACCGACGATCGTCGACTATCGCCGCCTGACGGCAGCAATACATAGACGATGGTAATGGACTCTCGCCATTAGTCACCAGCGACCGTCGGTGACCGTAGACGACAATCACTGACCATCGATGCCTGTCACCGCCAGTAGTTACTGTAGGCAACGGTCGTCGACTATCGCTGCCGATCACCAGCGATCGACAGCGACTGTAGACAAGAGTTGTCAACTATCGCGGCCTGTAATCGTTAGGCGGTCGTCGACATAAATAGTCGTTGGTGTATTGGCTCACTATCGCTTTGTGTTACCACTCTCAAAAGTCCTTTGAGCTCAGTCTTAATCAGAATCTCAAAGCCCTAGAAACGATCTCCTACATAATCTCGTGTGCTCCACGTATTCAGTAACTGTGTTTTCTATAGATTTTCTCATTACTCCTGACAATAGCTTCATAACAATAGAATAACCATCATCGTGTCTGTAACAAACAATATTTCCGATTCACACAGCGAGTTACTATTATATACGAGTTTTTACTTTCGCAATGTAGACTGAGAATCCAATTAGCAAGTTCAAAGTCATGATTCGAGTTTCTTTATGTTGTTAGACTTCTTCGTGGAAAAGTACTGTTGTTTTTCTTATTAATTAAAGCATCATCATCATCTGGTACCAGAGAATGCTTGACTCTTTTAGTCACATCGTTTGCCAACAAGCAGACTACTTTGCGGCGGATTACCTATCCATTGATTTGACCAAATAGTTACCCTCACTGAACTACTCATTATAACTATCCTAAGAAAAGTTGAAGATCGGCAAAACTGGATAAAAGTAACCCAAAAAGTTGTCAAAGAGTTTCATGGACGTGACCTTCACCAATGAAGAAACGACAAACGAGAATAGCATCCTCAAGTTTTCTTTAAGATAGAAGTATAATATTGGTATTATCACACCACTTTTTCAATCATAACCGTCGTTTTAATGTCTAATATATCATTGGACAAAAGCGTTTTGTGGATTGCCTTAGGTTTTACTTCACGCACGTTTTAACACATAAAAGTAGTACATTAAAGACACAAAATTAGTACATAAAAGTAATAAAGGATATCTACAAGAAATTGCTAACTTAGCAATAATGTTTGTATAGGTGCAATTAGTTTAAGTGTTTCCGCTGTATAAAAGTTGTTTTATTATATACAGGAAGATGTCAAGCGAAAAATTTCGTAAAATTTCTAATTAGTTTAGGACTAAAAAACAGATCCATTTGGCGGTAAGGTCACTATTCCGACATAACAATCCCAGAGTTCTACGAACATTTCCAACGGCTAAATGAATAAATGATGAATATAGATTACTGTGCTTTGTGGGCGTTAAACACACTCATATAAAAATATTTTCAAACGTTTATTTATCTAAGTTTTATATTGATGCATAATAAATAAGAATATTTGTTAAACGTTTCAATCATAATTTATAGATCTAATCAAAGTAATGCCTAAGATTTGCTTTAATGTGATGTAAAATAAGATAGCAATCAGCTTCAATAGTTCGGGTTTAAAGTCACGCTCGGCGGCGCACGCCGTGACGCCACGACACGCGTGACATTGCACTCGATTGGCAAGTTCTCGCTAATTATATCATCGAAGTAGCAATAGTTGTAAAAGCACGCGATTCATGTGCAAACAATATTAAAGTGTCGCACACAAAGGCACATCGTCTTTATAAATCTACTACTGGATATGAGTCTTCAGCAGTGTGCGTGCTAATGCCTGAGGTGGATAAATAACTTCACAGAAAAGCTGTTTTGCTTATCTTCTAAATTGTATTACTTAGACTAGTTACCTTTAAGGTTTTATCTGAAGCAAGACTTCATTAAATTAAAATAAGATAGCAATTAGCTTCAATACTTCGGGTTCAAAGTCACGCTCGACTGCGCACGCCGTGACGCCACGACACGCGTGACATTGCAGTCGCTCGACGAGTTCTCGCTAATTATTTCGTCGAAGTAGCAATCGTTGTAATTGCACACTATTTTCGTTCGCTTTTCGTCGCATAGATCATACATTAGCGCATCATGTTGTCGCTTAAAAAGATTTTCTACAAGTAGAAAAGAGCAGCATTGTCCACGACTATTAATTCATTTTGAATTTTGCGGATTTTGTGGACAACTTCCGCACATCAGCATTATTGGACAGCTAAAAAGCGCGAAGGAACTTTTGAAACTTATATTTTTAAATTATAGTATAAATGCATGAATGTTTGAAATACATTGAAATATATTTCCGTGCACAACTCCGCAGGTATGTGACTGAAGCGACCACTAGAAGATTAGTGCACGCGGAATGGCCGTTCAACACGTTTCATGGGTTTTGATGCAATAAACTTCAATACAATGTGTCTACGAGTATCATGTCCATGGAAAATATTTCAATAATTTCAGAATTTAAAAGTTGTAGATTCATTTGCGGCTCGACTACAGAGTAATAGCCGTCACACATACCTAGTAACAGCAGTAAAAGAAAAAAAGGAGTACAGGCCGCCCCCCGACCAGGTGCACTAATGACTTGAAGAAGACGGCGGGCTACCGCCGGATTCAGGTGGCGCAGGACCGGTCGGAGTGGCGCAGATTAAAGAAAGCATATGTCCAGCAGTGGACTTTAAAGGGCTGATGGATGGATGAACAGCAGTTTTAAGCGGATCTATGATTTGGACTAAAAGGCGTGGTGAGAGTAGGTTTACCAACACTTCGTTGACAAAATATAGGACAAAACCTAACATGTTCACCAAAATATACTTATTTTAATAAATATATACTTCTGACATGTTTCAGAGAAAAGTAACATTAAAATTAATGTAAAGACGCGTTCGTAAACTTGGGATTTAGAACTGATGGATTTACTTGTTAGATATCTGTGTCGTAAATATAGTATTTTTGGGTTATTTTTTCAATAGTATATAGTACACAGTCCCGAAATATTGTACAATACTATATATTATAGTACGGTTGACAACCCCAGGGTGAGAGATATATACTTATCTGAGTCCAACTTAATCTTCAGGAGTAGCAACGCATCAGTGGCCAACAACAGGTAAGACAAATCGTATCTGGAGTTGATTACAGTACATGTGGCGGCAGTGGCCCTCACCATCAGGTGGAATGCATGCTCGTTTGCTAAATCAATATTATAAAAAAAAATACATTTGATAAAATAAAATTTAATTTAATTAAAAAAATGTGAGATATATGACAATTCAAAAAATTCTAATGTAATTTTAACAAAATTTAATTTGGTACTAACGTAATTCGTTTGAAAGCAATTAATCAATTATAGTTAAATACATATAGTTAAAATTATTCTAGCTAAAAAGTGTTCTAATTATTGTTCAAATTAATAATTTACTATTATTAACGTAATGATAATATATGAAATACGAACAAGGTCTTTAATTATGTCGAATTTGTAATGAACATGATTGTGCAATGAAACATTACGTTTACTTCAACATAATTATTGAGACGGAATTAATTGCAATTAACTCGAATTTATCGTTCGCAACTTTTGAAATGTACTGAAATACATATAAAATCTTCCTGTACTTTTGTTTTTTGGTTTGAAGTTAGTTTATCGGGCGGTAGACTAGTGTAGTTCAACTGGTGCCACAGCCATACCTATTTCTAGCATAAAACAGTTGTTGCATTTGGTGGTAAGGTGTGGTTGCCGGCTCACTTATATTTGAGACGACCATCTTAGTCCTCAGTGGTAGCAACGTATCTGTGATCGACTTCAGATAGAACCCCTGTTCGATATGTTCTATTATCTCTCGCAGGCTGCTTTACAAAAGTTTCACTTGGGCTGTGTGTGAATTTTACACACACACTTATAAACATATTCTATTTTACGATAAATAAACTGATTTTAAATAATAATCGATATTTAATTTCAATAAACCGGTATGAAAAGGAACCACAAACCAGGTACGTGTCAGAGATGACCCATCGACGATTAGTCCGGGGGAAATATTCGCCCGACACGTACTGCGGCGATGGAACTGCTAAGCTCTGCTTGCTATACACGCTACATCATACTTATATATAGCTGTTGACAGTAACTTGGTACAAAACTATAATAAAAAAAATTTCCCTCCCTAATGTGAAATAATAAACCTTATCTAAGTGGGTGTCATCATCGCATCAGAATTAACCTACTACCAAAATGTTCTGGTTTTAGCTTTTAAAGTTTGTACTCGATGATAAATAGACAAACTTTATTTATATGTAGTGACATCAACACCATAAATCTATTTCTATAAAACACAAACACATTATGGGAAATAGCCAGTATGTTTTATGACAGTATATTTAAATATTTAAGAAAAAATATAAAAATCATCTAACGCACGCAGCCTAGGTATCGGAATGCTACTATTTATTATTATGAAAGTATCAAAGTCAATGTAAGTAATAGCAATTGAAATATACTATTAAAGTTCAAACATAACATACTCGTACCGGTTCTTATTAAATCTACTATCCCGCACCACTTAGCCTAGCAGAAGACATCCGTTTGCCAAAACCCAATTACACTAAGTCATCATTACGTAACACTAAGTACCCTAGAGCACCTCCTTAGCATACCCCCGCAATAAATCACCGCACGTGGATGCCTTAAGGAGGGTCATCAACCACGCAATTAGCACGAGAGTAACAAACGGTGCACAATTAGAGCCGCGACACGGTACGTGCATAACATTGCATTACATAAATCCCGATTGTCGCAGATCCGATTGTCGTGTCGGATTGTCGCGATAATCTACGACCGGCCTCGGTGCATGCATCAAATCATTAATACTTGTTCCGATTGTGATAAATTAGAATAGCTTAAAGCCGTGTCTCATTGTCATAATGGATTTAGCTATGTTTGATTTGCAGAAGGTGGTATGATTGGAATATTTTATGGATGTTTTATTTCTATTGTTATCAGATTAAAATTTTAAACAAGCATAGAGTCCACTTGATGGTATTGATAATCAGTGCCTCCTATGGACATCTGTGGCCAACCTCATATAGAAGAGGGATTCTACTTGATATCAATTTCGTAGGTGTTGCCATTCCTGAAGATAAAGATGGTCGCCTTATGTGAGCTGCCGATATCCATATCCTTCTACGAACGTAAAATCTTCTTCTCGCTAAATATAGATGTAACAGTAGTACACGCCCTACTGATTCTACCACCTTCCGTAATAAACTAAATATCAAGTCTCATCTATATAGATATATGTAGATTGTAGATATAGATATAGATGTTATTCACTATAGATGTCGCGTCGTACAAAGAATAATCTTTTCGTCATAATTTCATAAAATGATGTGACGTGGATAGACACAGACATTTCAGGCCACAACATCAATCAAATCAGTCATCATGCATCCTACTTGGACTTGGAACTGTAGTAATAGCATGAATATGCCCTCCTTCAGAGTTTGGCTTTGAAATTCCAAGTACACAAATTATATATTTTAGTTTTATGTAGAAATTCAAAAGTTGCTTTAGAGAATATCATGAACCTTCTCATTTTGCGTTTTTGGATGTGGAAACAATTTAGGTTAAATCTTTGATGTTAACGTAAAATATACAACATTTCGTTAATTTCTACATTTATCAGAAAACAATATGAAACACAAATGAAGAGCAATGTGTCAACTAAAGCAGTTATTAATATTCATTTGAGGCACGTAACATTTCAAGCGGCAGATATTAACGAATCGACACAAACGCCTAAATAATTCATCGACATGCAGACATAATGTAGCAAACTCCACCACTGAATGGCTCATGTTAATAGACAATCAAGAACACCGCACAGACGGTCCGAGCTATATCATTAATGCGTCATCATCCAACGTAATTGGAGATGGAAATGCACAGCATACATAAGGAGGCGCGCACACAGCGCACAACGCCGCCTCAGAACCAGAAACCTGTTATTAGCCGCTCGAGGCGCTCGCAATAATTGCATACATTAACGCCAAATGCTTCGGGCTTCATGCAAGACGTTACGTCACACTGAGATTTATATTTAAAACGCAATGGTATATTTTGAAAAAGTAATGTGAACACTACTTTATATAATATATTTTATTACAGCACATTAAGATATCGACGATCCGCGTGGCGGAGCGGTTACCATACCGGTTTAACGCGCAGTGGGTCCCGGGTTCGATCCTCGGCCAGACGGAAATTAGAATGATGAGTTTACATTTCTGTTCTGTGTGTATTCGTCTTTGTGTGTCCATGGCACCCACGGCACAGGAGAAAATCCTACTGTGGGCTATGAGTGTAGAAAGCGTTTATGTTTTAGCGTTTATATTGAAGTGAAATGAACCGCGTTTAGGTGATCATAACAAAGTTTAAACCACTAAAACTAGAATCGAAAATTTGGACAATATGTTCATTATATATATGACTAGTCTATTCTCGCGGGTCCACCTGCTTCGGTTACTCTAGATCATAAACTACATATCTGTGTACCAAATTACAGCGAAATGATATTAGCAAAAAAAAAATTCGTGATAGAGTAACAAACACACAAACTTTAGCAGCTTAAGTCATAAATAATAGACTACAAGCCCATGTTAAAAAATTGATGGGTCATTTGAACCACCAGGTGACCTATCTAGAGCGATATAAG
>DWNE01009355.1:0-10954 GCA_018249875.1 Cecropterus toxeus | reverse complement strand
CAGATCCAGACGAGATATCTAAACTCTTCATTAATATTTCTGTCTGGCCGGGAAGCGAACCCGGGGCCCACTGCGCGTCAGACCGGTATGCTCGCTCGCGCCACGCGGGGCGTCGAGTAACACACACACACTATCTCATTTTTATCCATTAGTATAGTTTTTAAGATGCTTTACACGATGGCAAACTTTACTATGGTAGATTATATGTAATGTTTGGTGTATTTATTTTCTTCCAGGTGGTAGAACCAATGTAGTTCACCCGGAGAAATATAAACGCAACACTTATGATTAGCGTAAAGCAGTTTTAGAGTTTCGGTGGAAGGTTGTAGTTGCCTGCTCACTTATATATGGAAGACCATCTTAGTTCTCGGGAGTAGCAACACATCTGTGATCAACTCAGATAGAACCCCTGTTCTGTATGAAGTTGCTTACAGATTTCCATGGGCGGCAGTAACCAAGTACCATCAGGTCGACTGCATGCTCGTTTGCTACTTCATTCTTTTGCTACTTAAAAAAAACATTGTCAGCTCAATTTGAGCCATCTCCTGAGCTCGTGCGCTCTGTTTTGATGTGGGATATGTAATTTTGTATGTGGCAATATTTTTTTTTAAATAGTTTAATGTGGCAATAGTTTTTAACAAGAGTATCCAACTGAGCACTTTGTAGATTCTAACAAAGTGTTTTGCCTACCTAAAAGGCTCAAAGAATGGAGGTCGTTTTAGCAGCATGGGGGGCGTATTTTTTCATCTTTACGGGTCCCTAAAAATAGGACCTTCGTTACTGTACCCTAATGCTGAAACGGGACCCTGTTACCAAGCCACTGCTCTGTCCGTCTGTGACAGGTTCCTTTACTGTGTGTTTTACCTACTGTAGCCGCTATAGTAACAAATATAACGCTGTAATACAAAAAGTCGCCATACAAAAAGTCGGTATTTATTTTGTCTGTTTTGGGACATAAAAAGATTGCTATAATTGTCTGTTTGTTTTTGTTTCTGATAGATTTCAATTCAACATAAGTTTTAAAAAACTTTGCATAAAATCATAAATCGAGTATTAAGTGGACACAAAAATGAGAAAGATTGATGTACAATGATGAACAATGAATGTTTACAATGCCTAGACACAGGAAATTTAACGGTGTTTTTGCATTCGTAAACCTTTGTATGTACAAAATACAAAGTATTTTTACAAAGTATTAACAATGCGACAGTTCATATGATTACCTATACTAGTAAAACTGTTTCAAATTTGATTACAGAACCCTTAGTGTGCAGGCGACTCACACTTGGCCATTTATGAAATTGTAGTGCAACTTTACTGTGCATAAACATTTTATGTTAACGTAATACGAAAAATATCACATTTTATCCGAAATAGACTCAAGAGGCGATACCAGTAGATAGAACTGGATGTTAAGGTCGGCTTACATAGTGTAAATTGCAATGATGGCTGAAACGGAAACGGTAATCGTTTTGAGTTACAAACTCGTACTACGGGCAGAGCTTTATAAAACAGTTGTATATTTTCTTTGCCAGTTTATCTTTCTTTATTTTAATTAATATATATTTTCAACTTTAAGTTTTTAACAATGTGTTATAAGTAATATTCAAGTTTTTTTAGTGTATTAACTTACTTTTCTTTATCGGATATCAGAAATAGCAAACAAGCATGCACCACCTGACATATGTAATCCAACCCCAGTTAAGATCAATCTTACCTGAATTTAGTCACAGATGCGTTGCTAGAGACGTTTTAACTATCCCTGAGGACCAAGTTAGAACGTCTCAGATAACTAAGACTCACAGTGAGTTTTTAGGCCATAGTTCACAGAGAAAGAAGGTTTTTAGGCTATAGTCCACCGCGTTGGCCAAGTGCAAATTGCTAGACGTAAGAAACCATTGAGAACTTAAAAGATCTCTGAGGTGCCAATCAGAAATGCCAACAGAAGTGAAAACTTAAAAAATCATCACAAAAAAAAAACATCGAAAAACAAACAAAAATAGTCCATTAAGGTATTTCTATGTACATATAGCTTATGGCGTAAGGTGACGATGACACGAGTTCCACGATTTTTGTTTCCCAAATTTCTTCAACCCGCCTAAAGAACGCTAATAACACTTTCTACACTTATAGCCCTACAAAAGGACTTTCTCCTACGTCGTGGGTGCCATAAACACATACAAAGATGATAACACAAATCCCCAGACCCAGAACAGAAATCTTAACACATCATTCAGATGTCTGTCTGGCCAAGGATCGATGGTGCGCAACGCGGGTCGCATAAAGAAGCTTTCAATTAAAAAAAAACCGTCAGACATTTTTTCAAAAAACATTTTTGAAGTTGTACTTGGCCAGCGCGGTGGACTATCGTCTAAGAATCTCTCTCATACTGAGAAAAGACTCGTGCTAGTGCCGTGCAGTGAGACAATAATGGGTTGACAACTTCGTCGTCATGTAAGCCAACCGCACTAATGGCCCTAACCTTAGCAAATATATGTAGCTCGTTAGTTCATATCGCCCCATCCGTACATCCGAACAAGATATAACGTAGATCTGCAATGCAAATCGACATGGCTGTCGTAAATTTGTCGAATATCGGTACGTTTGTAATAGAATTATGTAATAGAGTAACCATTATTTGTAGTATACAAACGCGCTAAGCCTCATGACCTATGTCTTTTACAATATCGACGTAAACTTTTTTGTTCTCGAGGGGTATACCTTCAAAAGGAACCTGATGCAATGGGAGCGACGCCGGGTTATGTGGGATTTTTACTGCACTACCGGTGGCTACTCTCGGCGCTGCGAAAAGGACTCCGGGATCTCCAAAGCAACGCTAAGAGAGGTGTCTGAGCGCGTTTTTCCATCGGGCTGCACCAAGGCTGTGCTCACAACACCGTCTGGTCTTTATGATGGTTTGCTACCGTACATACCGCAGTTTATCTCAGGATCGCCAGGCTGAAAGGTTGGAACTCCCACTCTTGCTGCCCACAACCACGGAGGCCCTTTTTTAGTCGCCTCTTACTCTTAACACGGTTCGACAAACAAGAAACCATTTTCACCCTTTCTAACAGCAGTTACAGAACTGCTATTAAACTAATGAGTTTGGAAAGCGAGTGGTGGATATTAACATCTTAGCTCTCAGAAATAGCATTGCATCTGTGATTGACTTCAGGTAGAAAATCTGTCCTATATAAAGTTTTAATCTTTTTACATGAAGTAACAAACGAAGAAGCCAGTATACAACAGGACAGGGCTACCCGGGAACAGGCGTATCTGTAATCTATCATAAATGCTTTCCTACACTCGAAGACAAATGTGGCCACATGTATGCCGGCAAACACACCCTTCTACCGAAACGCAAAAACTGCTTCACGCTAGAAATAAGTGTGATGGTACCGCCCTGTTCGAGCTATATTGTTTCTAACACCTGTTACAGATATTTAAAAAAGTGCAATTGAAAAATTAGAAAATTCGCTAAAAATCCTTATCTGAAACGAAATTTTCAGTACAGCCTTCGAACAAAATGCTAGCAAATTTAAATTGCATTCGCTCCGAACTAACAGATTTCCCAATTTGAATTCCATCGGTCAGACGTATGCAGTATGCTTAAACGTACCTACCGGATCATCACGAATTTTATAATCTCGTTTTTAAGCTATTTTAAATGACATACATTGCTGGTTGCGAATCGCGTTACCCTGGAATAGCCTAGCAAAGCCAGCAATGGATGATGAAAAATGTGAACTGTAGTGGTACAACGTTAGGTGGTAGAGGTATTCATTCGCTCGTTAGTTGGTATTGTCAACAGGTCGAACTAGCTACGTCACAATATTTTGGTATCGTGACAGGACACAAAGCGACTAAAAACAGATGAACGGATAGATGAATGTACGAATTGATAGCTATCGACTATAGTAGACATTGTTCTACAAAATTTATTACAGTCATGGTAGAATATGGCATTGTTTTTATATATTTTGGAAATAATATTAAAATATCTTTCTTTTTTAAGAGAAACTTTTTTAGAGTGATTGTAATTTGAAACTTGGTAAAACATGCATCTTTTTATAAATATGAAGTAGCAAACGAGCATGCAGTCCACCTGTTGGTAAGTGGTTACTGCCGCCCATGGACATTTGTAAGCTACTTCATACAGAACAGCGGTTCTATCCGAAGTCGATCACAGCGTTGCTACTCCGGAGAACTAAAATGGGCGCCTCATATATAAGTAAGCCAGCAACCACGTCCTTCCAAACGCAAGAATTGCTTCACGCTAGAAATAGTTGTGACCAACACACTAACGCGTTGCATACGAAGATTTGGTTTATGAAGACTTAGTAACACTAACAAAGGATGTGCCCTTTTAATCCACAAGCCAATCCCAATGTCCCTTAAAGGGCTTTTCAAGTATAAGTAGTTAACCGATTTAATTTCTGATAGTTTTGAAAGCGATCTTGCGTGAGGTCGAGACTTAGTTTAAGCGATCTTCCTTAAGAACCCATTTTCCAGACCTAATCTTAATCGTTTTGCCTAAAGTTCTAGTTTAAGGTGAAAATAAAAGTGTGCCATGAAAATAAATCACTATGTAACGGAAACGATTACGTTTAAGCGTTACGTTACGATAATGTTAATGCATGTTATGCATTGACTATTTATTATAATGGCATTTTCAGGAAAGAAGTACTGTAAAACTATGTAATATTCATATATGTTTGCGTATGCGTGCGTGTTTATGTGTGTGTGTGTGTGTTTGCGTGCGTGCGTGTTTGGATGAGTTTGTAGTGGTAGTATGATACGTATATCCTATCTACTGTCTACATTTTAAACGCAGTAATATTTTTGTTGTTGTTAGATGTTTTTAATTTTGTACCTTTTTGAAAATCCCTTTATATAACAATCAGGTTACTGAAGGGACCATTTTTTACATTATAAAGCTGAAGAGATTTTTTTTTTTTTACTGGTTTAAACTGAAGGCACATTTATTGAGGAAGGCTATACGCTATATGACATTTCGTTATGTTTCTTTTCTCTTTTGTAATAGCGGATGAAACTGCAGGGTACCTACTAATTTTGTATTTTTTATTATTACGCAATCGAGAAATTCAGTCGATAATTCTTTCAAAAGATGTACATATCGAGACCTTTACTCGGCGTCACGGGAAACGAAAAGAATTTAAATCACAAGAACCAAGACTCCAATATTGACGAATCACGCGAAGACGGCCTCCGGAATTTAAATCAGCGGGAGCAATTAGTCGAAGCGTGAGGGAACCACTGAACAATCCTAGTTCGTCCAAGGATAAACTTCATGGACCAACGAATTGGAAATCTTTCCACAAAATGCTTGCGGTTTTAGGGTACCGTGTCTAGAAATATATACAACAAACGTTTAAAGCTTTCCGTACCCAAAGGGTAAAAAAGGAACCTTATTATGAAGTTTTGCTCTTCCTTGGGACGTCTGTCATTCCGTCCGTCTCTCCCTCTGGCCGTCATTAAAAAGAAAAAAATAATTTAAATATATGTTGTTTCTTACATTACATAGTATATAGTCCCGAAGTCAGCGTTCAACATATTTTGTTAGATTACAGCGACGACTCTGTATTCTACAAGTATGTATATGAACTCCTCGCCAGGGCAAGCCTCGCTGCACCAACAATCAGACTCACCTGCAATAGATGATACACATCATCTCAGCCAAGTCACACTTTTTCACCCTTTAACGCCGAGTATCCTTATAAACAACGATAGTTTTCTCTACACTCGTGTTCGAGTCCGCCTCCCTCATTAAGCTACTCTATAATCAACACAGTTTCTCTACCGCAGTAGTTTCAAGTTGCCTAATTTATGGTTCCGATTTCTATGCCTTTTTCTTTTACGAGAGATTTATATAACGAACATAAGTTATTGCTTTGCTCTGGTTTATTTGGGTTCGAACATGGTATGTTAGTGGGCATAATGAAAACTTATTTATGGTATAAGATCGGTTTTACCCGACAGCGTCGAAACAGGGTATTGTTTTTCGAGCGTATGTATGTTCATTTCTTTGACACAGGCTACATCCTAAACGGCTTGATGGATTGTAATATGATTTGCCCGAAAACATAACTAAATCTATTATAAAATTTAAGAAATATTAAAAGAACATAATTATTATCTCAAAATAAATACTAGGAATATACAAAACCAATAATAAATCCTATTAGATATTATATCAATGTCGAATACACATACTCACATACTACGCTCGTACAATAAGCATAATTATAATAATTATAATTATTTTTAAGTTTCTCATTCTAAGTGATGTAACAGTCTTATGAGAAATAAAGATCTCTAAACCTAAACCTAAATATCATCAGTATGGTTTCACTCTGCAGAGTAAACAAACCGGCCAAGCACGAGTTGGACTCGCAGGCCAAAGGTTCCGTAGCATTATCATTCACAAATCTGGAAGAGAAAATATAGCTCTCTTGGAAAAATAATAAAGTTGAACAGTTTTCCAACTACCAACATAAGTTTGTTTTTCGTAGTGTTTGTATGAATTACAAAGTTATGTTATTCGGATTTTGTAAAAGTGCTACATCTCAAAAACTGTCAAACGTATCTTGTTCGAACAAATTTTCGTTAAAAGTTTTCCTTGACATCTGTAACACATGTTTATCCAGATTTTTCACTCTCTTAGTTTAAAAGTTACGAGCCATTTAGCTATGGGACCCGTAGCCAAATGGCAAAATTCAAGTTAGTAAATAGACCATTCCAAATATAAAAGTACATACGAGTAGGTATATAGTAGACAAGACGGACGTCAAAATTTAGAATGTAGTTCTGGGTTTAGATGTTTGTTTATTCGTCCATATGTGTAATCATATCATCCAGGAAACAGAAAGAAATCCCAGTGTGGGATTATGGGTGTAGAAAGCGTTTCTATGCAGTAAGTATTCCCTATATTGTCTTCTCTCAGAATATGACAATTTTAGGCCATACCACTGCCCTGGCCAAGGGCGATTTGGTAGACTTCACTCACCTTTGAGAACGTTTTTCGTTAAGAACTCTTAGATGTGTAGATTTCCTAACGATATTTTTCTTCACCGTAAAGTAGTGATAATTATTTTTAACCGACTTCCCAAAGGAAAGATGTTATCTATTTGTCACGTATGTATATACATATATATTATGTATGTTCGGGCATAACTCCACGATGCCGCTACCGACCGTCACGATTCGACCGGCATTGTATGCGGCTAGTTTCACAGGAATGGAAATCGAAAAAATTTCAGCAGTTTTCAATTGTCCGACTTCGGGACTATGTACTGTTTATGTACTAAAGCAATATCTATATTTAAATTGTTTTTACTTCTTTGTGGCATGGAAGTCGGTTTTATTTTTTGTCATATTTTTAATTCGCATTATTAAAAAAAAAACTGAATAGTTATAAAAAAAAATTGTACACTTCTAAATATATAAACCCAAACAGATTGCAAGTTCATATTAAAATCTGATAATAACTTTATGTCAGATGGCAAACTCCATTATGCTCAAACCCGGAGTATAATTAAACGACCTCTTATCACTTTCATGAAATACGACTTTCTGAATAAAATGGCGTCTCATTATGTAGTAACTTTTTAAAATTTAAATAGGATTGGTTGAAAATATTTAGTGGTGGTACTTTGTCAAAACCAAGGAGAAAAGAGGTCCTCGAGTGGCAACCACGTTTAAGTAAAAGTCAGCTCAAGGCTCAGGTCAAAGCTCAGGTCGCCATCGACCAGGTGGACTGAAGACTTGAAGAAGACAGAAGGAAACCGTTGGATTTAGAAGACACGAGACCGGTTGAAGTTGCGCCGTTTAGGTGAGGCCTATGTCCAGCAGTGGTCTTCGAAAGGCTGACGGATGATACGCGACGATACACGTTATTATCCAAGGTGTTTCAATTTCTCGTCAACCCAATATTGTCCCACTGCTGGGCTCGGGTTTTCTCTCAGAGTGAGAGAGTTTTAGGCCATGTTTCAACTTAATGCCCAGGAATAGCAACGCATCTACGACCAACCTTATGTCCAGATGTACCAGGTGTCCATTACTTTAGTACTATAAAAAAGATTTTAATGGTTAAGTTTAAATTTTGAGTATTTTTGTACATATCACAAACATGTAGATTTGTAGATTTTGTCACGTTTTAAGTAAAATTTAAAACAATTGATAATTATTAATTACCAATACGCTTATCTTCTCTCTTCTTAGAGTCCTCAATATTTCAAAGCGCTATATCACCACTTAGTATTATAATCTAACCACTGATCCATCGGTCTAGCCTTTTGTCCACTGCTGACATAGGCCCATCCTGATATATTTTTTATCTAAAGTCACTGCGTCTGACTTGCGTGTTGGTGGCAGTGAGTGTTGATACAGAACGACTCTGCTGCTCATTCTCTAAATTTTGTCCCTTAATTACCGTACAACATCCAGGAAGAAGCGGGAAGAGAGTGGGTATTACTATTACAGAGAAAGACCCCGCTGCCCATCTTCTAAATTATGACCCTTAGTCGCCTCGTACGTCATCCGCGGCAAGAGAGTATTGCTATTACAGAGAAAGACCCCGCTGCCCGTCTTCTGAATTATGTCCCTTAGTCACCTCGTACGACATTCAAGCGAAGAGAAGGAGTGGCGCTTAAGACCGACACCACACGGTACAGGGATCCACGGATCAGTGCACTGTAATTTTCCTTTGAACTTCCAACCATAATATTATTATAGCGGTACTCTAAAACTGCTCTATTGGTTTAAAATTCTCTAATGAACGGTGAATAGTACAAAGCGTAACTCATTTGAATATTTCTCCGAGCGCTATACCGTAGTTTAAATAGTATAAATATTGTGGAAAACGCTTCTTCATAATTATATCAGGCATTTTTTTTTATCAGACTAAAGTTACAAACGAGCATGCAATCCACCTGATGGTAAGTGGCTACCGCCGCCCATGGGCATTTGTAAGCAACTTCATGTAGAACAGGGGTTCTATATGAAGTCAACCACAGATGTGTTGCTACTCTCGGGGACTGAGATGGGCGCCTCATATAAAAGTGAGCCGGCAACCACACCCTACCACCCAAACGCAAGAACTGCTTCACGCTAGAAATAGGTGTGGCGGTGGTACTTTCCCGGTCGAACTACGTTAAATACCTGCTGACCTGCGTCTACCGATGTTTCACATCAATATATTTACAGAAGCCTACTCCATGTTAGCGTTAAGTACATCTGAGCTCGACAATCGGTCAAGCAATCTCTGTCGGTCGGCTGATCACTTATTGCTTCCACTTTTGTAGCCCCTATTTATAAGATAGAGCCGATAGCTTAAGTTATATCCGCATTTGCTTCTCTGGATTCTCGATGGACGATTTGTATTGTATAAGGAAATATTTGAACAGTAGCTACTAAACTTTCTACCTCAATACTGACATAGAACACTTACGGCTCACTTGTTAGGGTTCCGTACACGAAGGGTCCGTATCCGTCTGTCCGTCTGTCTGTCTGTCCGTCTGTTCATCTGTCCGTCTGTCCGTCTGTCCGTCTGTCCGTCTGTCCGTCTGTCCGTCTGTCCGTCTGTCCATCTGTCCGTTTGTCCATCTTTTCGTCTGTTGAGTCGATGGTCCCGAGTTCGATCCTCGGGCAGACAGAAACGTGAATGATGCGTAGATTTCTGTTCTAGGTCTGAATGTTTGTGTATTCGTCTTTGTGTGTCCATGGCACCCACGACACAGGAGGAAACCCTACTGTGGGGCTATGAGAGTAGAAAGCGTTTTTTAAGGGTAGATATAATAAGGTTGTGTACAGGGCCGTTTTAGACTATGTTGGAGCCCTGGGCATACAAGAATTGGGGGCGCTTTTAGAATGAAAAGAAATCAAAAATGTTAGTTGGCAAAACAAAAAAACGATAATATCTAACCGAAACAAAACCGACAAAATCTAACTTGACGCCAAAAAAAAACGACAATATCTAACTTGGGTGCCAAATCTTAGAGAAATAGTCGGACCTTCGGGGCCCTCTGAGGATGTGGGCCCTGGGCTCTGGCCGCGTATGACCTTATGGTAATGTCGGTATTGATTGTGTATTCAAAGAGTTAAAACAAGACGCTATTACTAGTATTTTTTTGCACTAACCATTTTATTAACTATACTATACCAGTGTTTAATAATGTAACACGTTGAGATAAGAAAAAAAAACATAACATTAATTCTAAAGCTATACATGTATATTATAATATATTCAAAATTTATAATAATAGTAATTGTAATTAGAAGTAAAAAACTTGAATTTTTTATTCATTGTTTACTATTAGGGTCGCTGTAGCAGAACTGAAAATAATGTTAAAAATAATAACTTAAGAATAAAAACGTTTCATATTATTTTATTGTGTGTGTATTATTATAGTCATTTTAACATAAAAAGATAGAGGATATAATGATTTAATAAATAAAAATAAGATCGTTAAAATAAAAAAAAAGTTACATAACGAACGTTAACAAAATACAGTGTTGTCTCATCAACGAAAACCTATAGACGCTTATTCGAAGCCAGAGGATCAATCCAAGGTTTATTCTACCTTCACGGGATAATAAGTCAAATAAGTTTTTGAATTTCAACCGAATTTCGAGTTCCCTCGATTGTAAACTAGTGGTAGGAGCCGAGCTTCCTTCATCCTGTGATAAAGTGCTGAACATAAAACTCTCATAATGACTCTTGTGTCAAACGCAAGCACGCAATTTATCTCGCTGGATATTTTTAAAATAATAATATTAGTGCCCTGTGATTTTTTTTATCTATACTAATATTTTTTTGTCAACATTATAATGCCCAAGAGTTTGTTTGTTTAACGCGCAAAGGACATTGTCCACTTTGTATGGGAATTTGGCTTAGTGTGAACAAGCACTTTAAGTTTATTTGTAATGCAGGTTT
>DWNE01009354.1:0-10955 GCA_018249875.1 Cecropterus toxeus | reverse complement strand
CCATGGGCGGCAGTAACCACTTACCATCAGGTGGGCTGCTTGCTCGTTTGCTACTTCATATTTATAAAAAAAAAGTAGTCCCGACGTTGGTAAAAGATCAGTTGCTAACAGTGACTATTGAGTTGGAACACCTCTAACAAGTAAGCCTTACGACTTTTTAGACTAGAAAATAGAAGCCCCTAAAACTGCTTTTATTAAACAGAAATATGTCAGCAATGTTGAAGTGTACGCTGAAAAGGTTTTATAGAAACTAGTTAGGCTCTAATTGTATTTATTTCATGTGATAAGCGTCGTATATATAAACTCACGCAATCATTAATCCTGTTATATGTGACCGGACCAATAGTTTATGGAGCTACATCCAGACTGAAACAGATCAGATCCTCATTAGCAAATGCAAGATTTTATGCTTAATAAACTAAAAATGTTATCAACCGCCTTTTATTTCTTTTAACCGACTTTTACTATAATTACTTCGACATTAAAACAAGTGGTAATCAAATACTAATGGACTCGTAATTTATGAAAACCACCTCGATTCCAAAATCGAATTCGATTCCTGCAGTGTGTTGGGTCGAAATTTATATAAGTGACCTGTCACTCAGATATAGGCAACGTAATATAAATCGTAAAGTTCCTTGAGATAAGTGACTAATTTTTATTCCTGCGCCCCTTGAGGCGCATTACGTTTCGGATATAGACGCCAGATACGCTATAAGAGCTTCTGATCATTGAGCTAGTGTAACTACAGTGTAGATGAAGCTTGAACGTGACTCACACGATAATGCAGAGCGCCAGTGAACTGAATACAACTGTAGAATGAGTGGTTTAACAAGTAAGTACGAACATTGAAGGAGTAACGATGTAAAAATTCCCATTGTCAAAATAATCATAGATATTTTAAACACATCTACAATGATAACTTTGCTTACGCTACCCCGACTTACGCGAACCCGGAGCTACGCTATTTTCAATTTACAAATTTTGGAAAAGATATATTTTTGCATGTTGAGCGGGAATTTTCAAAATCATCAGAATGACTTCGGCTGTTGATTTTATATTTGTATAATGTTGGATTTTAATAAAAATTTATTGTCTAATTTGCTATTTTCTTCAGTTTCAGGTCCTAATTAAAAATAATTCCTATATATGAAATGATACCCCGACTTCATCATCATCAGAAATCATGCATTCGACTTACGCGGTTATTACTCAGTCCCACCTATCGCGTAAGTTCGGGGTATTACTGTACTTATAATGTTAAAAAGCTCAAAACCTATTAGGTTAAACGTAAGTACATCTTACAGAACAACAAACATTGGTTTAACAAAGTACTACTTAAATATAAAATAAACTTTAACACTTTTTGACTTATTGACATATCTCAAATCGGCACGAAGTAGCGTTTCGGTAACCGCACCGTTCTTCCATGTAAGTTCTGGGTTGGTTCTGGATTCGATCCTGATTTTAGTAAATTAGTAAATAAAAAATATGCCTATTTTGGATTGTACAATAGATATCTGCGCGCACAACAAACAAATCTTCCGTGTTGGATTAATTATATGTATCAGATGCATTGTTTACACCTAGTTATGATGGGACCGGACTGCATATAATCCATTTTAGTTTTAAGAGAAAGTACGCTAACGCTTCACCTATTTGAAGTGCGTTCTTTATTATTATACACTTCAATGGTAACTTTAGTAACCCGACTCGCTCTCAGCAGAGCAGCCGGCGCCCGAGGCGCTCACGTCATAACAAAACAAACATCCCTACATCCGAGTAACTTACGAGTAAATTCTCTTCCGAACCAGTGTTTTATGATGCGTCACTATCCGAATGACCTAAATAGAGAGTGATAATAGTTCACTATGAAATGGAAACTGCATATTGTTAACACTCAAAAAAAAAAAGATAATACCTACCAATTTTTTAAAGAGTTTACTTTTTTACTTAAGTATCGTTACCTGGAATTCATCGCGTACCTATTTAAAAACTAAACGACCCTATATAAATCAATTTCCTAACTTCACGTCACAAAATATTACGAATGTACAATTCACATCGAATTCCCATAATAAACCGAGGTTTCTCTCAATAAAAATCTTCAAAGATTTTCTAGTAATAACACTCGAGGATCAACGATGTAATCATGATACATGATATCTATCAAAGGCGCGGTTTGATCTAGTAAGCCGTACACGTACAATCACGCTTAATATTGAATAACAGTGCGTGCGCTACGGGCTTATTTGAGTTATCCGAGTCGGAGCAGGTAATCACCTAACGTCGGTTAATGATGCATTTTATGTAATAATACAGGTCATATAATTATGCTTTCATATGTAAAATAAAGGCAAAAAAAATATAAAACCCAACCTTTGTACATTTCCTACCTGCCTCAACGTTTTATACTTAAAGCTTAACTAAATACACAGCACACGGCATAATATTTGTGTCTGTGTGCACATAGAGTGTAAAATACGGGCTTAAAACTCAGAATATTCGCTGCAACGATTCTTGTAAAGTAAATAACTAATCTATGTGTGATCTAAGCACAACTGACTGACTTGAGGTTAACCGAGGATCAAATAACAGCGTACCGTACTCGGTTGTTAACCTCGCAAATCCTAGAATAAACATAGCTAATATATCGTCGCAAGTCTTCCGCACTTCCGCCAACTTCGCTATAATAATGACTTACGGGAGCTGAGAACTTGTCAGGAATAAATCGCGCTTGATGTGGCTGCTTAAGTTAATTTATTTGTTTTTCTCCAACAAAATGATGCGTTTTATGTTCCTTCCTCCGCTCTTTATAGCATAGTAAAGCTCAATTGAAGCTACACATCGGCGCAAGTGGTGGCCCTTAATGTATCCCATGACAACCTCGGAATTTCTTTTATTCGACTCCATACGAGAAGACAGCATTAATCTACTGGAACATTAAGGAAAGTTCATTAATACTTCGAGGGTAGTACACAGCATGTTTACAAATACAACTTTGAAAGGGAAACCAACCGGAAAATAAATATCCCTCCCTTAACATTCGAGGGACGTACGGTTAACAGGAGAATTCGCGCCCGAGGCTATGAAACGTTTAGAATTCACGTGCTATTGAAATAATCTCATCGACGGAACGAAGAGCTTGAGGGTACGATGGAACACAATTGCGTCAGAAATGTTTATTCAAACGACAGATGGAGTTTTTTTACCGATACAACTCAACCACATGGCAATTTGTCCATTGATGCGTTTCATTCATACGAGCACGCATGTGGTAATTCGTGCGCTATTATCGCTCCCTCTTACGTGTGTAGATAACATTTTATTTATGACAGAGATAAGAAGACTCAGAATTAGTTAAGTGCATTCTGGAATTGGGTCACGCGGTTTGGAGCTACTTAGACAGTTTATTAGGTTAGGTATCTGAGAAGTAAAGCTGTTTAAATAGTTTTCTAAATTCCAACATCTACAATAAACAAATGTGTATACATAATTATGTCATGTGATCAAAAATAATTCTCTAAATATCAGTTACCTGATTGGATACGGTACGTATATATATATAGGTAAATTTTAATAGATACTTCGAGCTTCTTAACAACTGTTCGTTAAGCTCGAAGTTTCTCTTCCGTAGAGGTTCCGTATATTTTTTTTATTTATACGCGAATAAAATGAATAGTTTTTAGAATTCAACTTAGCGTTGCTGATGTAAATATTAAAACTGAACAGTGTATTCACACGTCATACTTTTATTTTTGCAAGTAGAAAAAAATTCAATGAACAGCTTTCCTATAAAAACTTTTAAAAATGCATATGGATGGGCGCCATGTGGCTATTCAAAATCTCTTCATACAGTTTCCAAATAATAGCTGACAAATGTTATTGTGTATGAATAAAGCTCCGCTTTATATGGGGCCGATAAATGCCGCTACTTTTTGTAACATCTGTTCACCGCACGTGTCCTCTCATCCTTACCGAATGATGATTAATTAATTTGATATGCGCTAAACGAAATTTAATTACGTCAAGCATTTAAATATTTTAAACACAAACATGAAAGTTAATTACGAAATCACTTAATTGAGTGACGCCTAATGTTCGTGTTGTACATTTAGGGAGATTAGGACAGTTTTTTCCTTGCATCATAATGTGAGTTCGTCACGTTTCGTTTATTTGGTCACGGTCAGTAGGTGAGGCTTTCTAAGATATTGTGTTTGAATGACTTCACAAACTTGCAATTATACATAAAAAAGGACGAAGCCCAGGTCTGCTGGAAGAAATTTCAGTTTGAAATAAGTAGTCCTTTGCATTATATTTCTTTTATACCGCTTTCTAAAACGCTTTCTACACTCATAGCCCCACAGTAGGATTTTCTCCTATCTCGAGGGTGCCATGGACACACAAAGATGAATACACAAACACCCAGAACCCGAACAGAAATCTAAACTCATCATTTACATTTCTGTCTGGCCGGGGATCGAACCCGGGCCCACTGCGTGCAGACCGGTATGGTGACCGCTCCGCCACGCGGGGCGTCGGATTCTATGTTAGTATTTTTTACTATAACGTGTACAAAAACTTGTAAACAAAAATCGAAAAGTCTTTTTTGAAATATCATCATCACAAAATACATACAATACAGTTCATCAAAATAAAGCTTTAACAGCCTTTCTTAATGTGCAGACAAAATAAATACATGTAACCATTTCAAGCGGCTCAATAACAAAAATAGCGTGCCATATAAAACCATTACATTGACATTAATGTATGAAAATATAAACGTTTTATTTTTTCTTTAGCACCACATGATCCTTAGAAGATTACTTCTTAACATTTTCCTATAGTCGTTCCGTTTTCCGTTACGTGAGATCTCACAATATCTGTTAAACGGGACCGCATTATTGCGAATTGCCTTTTTTCCTCCTCACTTTATTGACCATAAAAGTAATAACTACTCTCTAAAGTTTCATGATAAGGCAGATCACGAACGAGCGATAATAAATAGCTTCGGTATAAAGTAATAACGTAAATACCTTCCATAAAATATAGCACTTAAAAAATAGAAAAATAAATAAAGTTATATTTGTATTTATTAATTTAATTAGGAAACGAAGAAAATCCATTCAGTATAAAATAGGTAACAAAGTAAGTTTACAGAAATTATTCTTTAAAAATCAAGAGTCAGATATTTCTTTCAAAACATTTTATGAGTA
The DNA here is from genome assembly GCA_018249875.1 of Cecropterus toxeus. Classification (NCBI taxonomy): domain Eukaryota; kingdom Metazoa; phylum Arthropoda; class Insecta; order Lepidoptera; family Hesperiidae; genus Cecropterus; species Cecropterus toxeus. The sequence goes on along the minus strand of DWNE01009354.1, from coordinate 5,739 downwards.
AAACAATCGACCGAGTGTTTTAAGCCTTAGCGCATCCAAGGCTTGCAATTAAATTCACTCTTTTCTTGTTGACAATTTGCTCGACCACGTGCCGCGTCCAACCGCAGAAAAAACCTGTTTTAATTGTAGTAATGATCATTTCATAAAGCGGTCCCCTCCCGTTGAAAATCGTAATGAATGTAGTCATAGTAATCTGTGTATAATGACTTTAATGTAATTTAATGTACGGGGCGGTGCATTAGTGAGCATCCACATTATCACGCTTATCACGTCGAATAACTTTGTGATAGATGCCAGATGTTAGGGTATTATTTTTCCCCCAAGTAAGAACGTCACGCGGAGAATTTATTTTATAAAACTATTAACATAAGTACTTAATATTTTTAGCTTTACACCACGTCGTATGACGTATAAATAGCGTAGCGCATAAATTAATAATTTTGGCCTCTCATTGTTAAGGTCCGGATTGAAAGTCAAGGGTAATAACCTCCGATTATTCGAAGTCATTCGTGTAGGTATTAGATTAATTATCACTTGCCTTCAGATGCAAAATATAGTAGGAAATATCAAATTATTTGCAAAGGTATGTAAATATAATTTAACAAACGTGACAACTATTGGACGCTCCCTATTTTGAGTGAATCCAGTCCAGCATTAGGTGGGTAATTAATGATTAATCATCTCAATACAAGACAGTTACACCGAGATTATTTTGTAAAATATTTAACTTTCAACCGAAGGCCAAGTTATATAAAAGGTTAAGGTGAACATTCGTTCTTTCCGGCTAAAACATCTCACATGACCCTATTTTGGGTCGAGGGCTCGCCCACGAGATCCACGGCCCCTTCTCCAAACTTCCGATTTGTCATTAGTGCCTTGTCATATCATATCATGGTGTAGTGTCATCTGTCGCCACCTTAAGTATCCTTTACATTATTCAAAATGCTCGTATGTTGTCATATATTTTGATACTAAGTCGCTTGTGATTTGTACTGGCGTTAAGTTATAGCAAATTGTACTCCAAGTTTTCATAATTTTCTTGTGGTCTATGGGAAACATTGTGTTGTTTGAAATTTATTCTACAGTGCTTTAATAAAAAAAAAACATTAATAATCTGGTGTAATATAAGTACAACACGATAATATAATAAAACTATTTAGCTATTACCTATAATTCACATTTTGACTATAAAGACAAATTACCCGATACAATTAGACATACAGAATAAGCAAATGGTAATTTTACTTGCTTTTATTGTTTCTTACATTTTTAAATTAATGTAAACTCCGTGTCAATTTTTTTAATGCAAATTGATTGACGTCCCGCGACTGAAGCGGGAATTGTGGACATCAAAAATCCGTGCATCCATATCATTTTACAAATCGCCTGCATCTGCTTACAACATGACATGTGATCGGACATCTGTTATGATCTCCCCACTCCGATACTGCATTATATGCCTTCGGTTTAATTAACCCTATTCACTTATCATTGAATTCCTATTCCGATCAGTTTAAATTTTCACGCTCGGCTGCGCCCGCGCAGACAACGTCACAATGCTTGATCGATGATTAGAATTTAATTTTGAATGCTAGAGAATGAATGGTCGAGATACCTTAATTACTGTAGGTAATTAAGGTATCTCGACCATTTAATTACAAACTTGTATTGGTAGATGAACAAGATAAATGTATGCTTAGCTCTCTAAGTTTATGTACCAAACTTGTGGTTCTCACATTTCTACTAAGTAAATTATAGAAAAACCGTTTTTATGTAATTGGTAATCAGAATCGTGATTAGTCCGCAACTATTGAACTACGAGTACAAAATTCATTGATATCATTCGTTATATTCCAACATACACTCAAATAGATCATAATATAAATAAACCGTATGATAATCGAATCAAGATATTTGTGCAGAAGAAAGTTTTGCGTAAAAGACGGCGAGGTTGTTTGCTTGTTCATTGTTTGTTGTCTCGTAAAACTCGAATTTGCTCTCACATCGTTGGGCCCGTCAAAATAAACGAAAAAAGTCATATTTTACCCTGTTCTCTACATACGAGTATATAACATCCATGGTAAAAATAACTCGCGCCATCATAAATCACATGAAATATTCTCGCGTGGCTTCACAATCGAATTTGTGAGCATTTTTCAATTATCCGTTATTGACCACAATGGCCGATGTTATTGGTCTTTTCGCCATCGTAAACAATTTGTATCGGGATCTAACTTACGTTAAGTTCACCGAAATAACACCAAAGCTTTGGAAATAAAGCGCATTATTGGAATCGAAATCGAATTTTGAAATCGAACCCGCAGCCCTTTTTACCCAAAGGGTCGAACTACTTGAACATTTGATTGTTACTGACTACATACCGAAGTACTAAGCCCGACCGCCAAGACAATAAAAAATCCCATAAATTATTTTATGTTTTCATTTTAGTTGCTCTTTACACGCCTCATTTGAGTCGGAATAGCTTTTGAATTTGTATTTTATTTACTAAATTGATTTTTCTTTGTTTCAGGTAAGTACCTACTTGGATATATTGGAACTACATGGAGGAAAATTGCTACAGAAATTTCTTGATTTCGAATCCATCAAATCGTAAATCGACATTAGGATTTCGCCGCGGGATACGACTCGAATTGCCTCTTACAAATTTAATCTATGCCAGGTACAATCTTTACTGTCGCAACTTTGTAAGTAGGTTTACTTTAAGCCATCCAGAACTTGGACAAGCGAATGCGTAACGAACTGAAGTTCACCTGCATTATGCGGGGTCCAACAAAGTTGGATGTTTCATGCTCCTTATAGAATAAAGTTAGTCACGATAACGATTTCGTCGGGTTTAATTAAGGTCTATCTGCTGACCCTTCATTTGTGCCGATGGGGCTCGACGACCTTATTACGAAACAAATTGCTCTCCGCCGTTCCGCTGCGAAAGTAAAAGGCTTCCTAAACGATTATTTATTCTCTTGTGGGAACGTACGGTGATGTATCTGTTTAGAAGTTACGCTGACGTGTTATGAATATTGCATCGCGTATAAGTAAGCGGAAACTGGAAGTTGCAAAATATATTTCTGTATAACCATAATCTTACTGGTTGTATTTGCTTTAAGTAAAATATAGATAACTATTTTGCTGTCCATAACTATAGTAGACTTGTATAAATGTTAAATCAAATACACTTGGGACCTAACGAAGATACTTAAATATATTGAGAGCTAAGTTGAACTGTAGCATTTTTGTTGACGTTAATGTTATAGTTATTTGCTTAAATAACATTAATAAGAACCGTCTTATTAGTGCCATTTAAGCTAATAACTATAATATTAGTATACTATGATATAAGTATTAGTATATTGAGCAGCATTACCGATTGCTACTCAGAAAAAAACATTCATTGATGGAGTCTACGAATATTTACATTTCACTCTAAAAAATTATCATAATTATAATGGCATACATAAATGTCACGTACACATCCCTGGTACGCATGTGACCCATGCATCATCATGCACCGATCTGCAGAGGATCCATGCCCTATGTTGAACTGTAGTGAAGTGTTGGCTTCCATTCTCGATTAAGATATGTAAGTTCTACTTGTTGCACCAATAATATCTACGAGAACCGGATGAACAGTTCTAAGCCTAAGATACATTTGTGATAATTTCTTATACACTTCATCAGTAGTAGAGATCGAGCGACATCTGCGAGCACATAAAAACTACGAGTTATGTGTTACTCTTAAAAGTCGTAACACCTAGTAATGTATGCCAAAGAATTCTAAGAAACCAAGTGTAAATAAATGTATTCAGTTTATTGCAAAAACTTACAATAATGATGTTCTACAGACCGTATACAGTCGTGTGAAAAACATACGGCAACGGCCTCATTCTGCAAGGTCGGTCGTAATTACAGCGTTGATCATTTGGGCATCCGCAAACACATTACACATTATTTACAACTTATCGGGTGGTTCATCTCGTGTCTGTCTGTACGAGAGTGAATGGGAGTGGTTGTTTTGTAAACGGCATTGGTGTACTGCGAATTGTAAGTGTTACAATTTATTATTACCAAATTATCGTTTCGTGGTCAATATATTTGATTGTATTCGTTGTATTCATTGCTTATTTGTAGCATGCATTCACGCATCCTTAACTTTTTACTCTATAAACAGCACTTTACACTTAAAAATGAAATCAAATGTTATATTGAGATTTTTTTTATTCATAAGAAAATATACATTTAGAACCTAAGAACTTTTCTTTGATTGAGATTTTTAAATAAATAAGTCGATGATAATTGGGTAACTTTGTTCTTGTTACAAATTCTATATTATATTTGACCTACAAGTTATAGAACAAAGTTTGTATTAATTTTTAAAACGAAAAGAGAATCATTCAAAAATTCCAACTCAATCTAAACCATGTTCGTTAAATTACAAGACGTCTGTCCGAAGTCTGACAGGGACCTTTCTCTTTTTATCGTAAACTGGTCCGAAGAATAACGATTCACCGATTCACCATGTAAATAATATCGTAGTCTTATCTAAAGCTACATCAGTGTTAGTCACGAAGGCGGCAGGCTGAAAGGGCAGGAAGCGCGTTTGTCTGGCTGTGTGCATAAAAGTGCCAAGTAAACAACGCTCTTCCTCCGTTTGATATCAGATTGTTATGTTTATGCCACATCATATTATTAAATACATTTAACATTTGAACTGATTCTAAATAATGGTTAGTTCTTATATACGCGTTTACAATTTTGGGGCCATTTACGACTGCTGTACGTTTAAAAATTTAATTAATTAATTACTGTTGTACGCATAAAACTTTTGAAGTTCGGTGTTTTTTTACTCTAACGGAGTAACAAACCGTAAATTGTCCGTAAATTGAAAAGTAACAAACCGATTGTTGTGTAATAAAACCTAATATATAATATCAAGGGAGAGTTAAGGTTATATCTCAGTAAAATATTAAGGTTATGAAGTAGTCTAAAATATAAGACATGATGACAAACTTTTAAAATGTTCTTTATAATGCGCGTTCTGTTTAATATTTCCAAAAATATGTTGTTTCAGTAATCAATTTAAATCAAGTTAAATCAATTTTTATTTTGCACCGAAATGCTTGCAGGTGGATGCATAGCGCAAGCATGGCGTCTGTTCGTGACGTCACACCTTAACATTGCATAGAAAAATTGAAGGGATACGATGATACGCATTAAGACAACACGTCATCCGCTCTGATTAGAATTTCAGTAAACATGACTGCAATATGTTACACGTTTATTTCTATGTAAAGTTTAAATTAAAACCGCGTTATTTTTATAAGCTTTTTATGAAATATATCTTTGTTTTTTATTACTGTCACAATGGATCCATTTAACTTCATTTTACATCACTAATTACATCTCTGACTTCTAACGTTTCTATTAACTTCCCTAGCGTGTCAGATATCGCTGAAGTTTCCGGCGCCAAGGGTCCTTTTGCCAAATAATTAATGGGCCCATCCTGACCGCTACATGCCCAACCAGTCATCGCTTTATAATTACCGCTCAAACCTACTCACTTTTACCAACTTCGACTGATGAAAAGCCAGTAAAATTCTCGGAACAATTTATTTGACTCCGTTTATACTTTCAAGACACCTAAGGCCTCTTTTTTACCGACTTCCAAAAAGGAGGAGGTACTCAATTCGTCTGTATTTTTTTTTTTTTTTTTTTTTTTTTTTT